>CM046788.1:7214050-7491550 GCA_025617405.1 Perca schrenkii
AGCAGATATTATATGGAAAGCCTTGAGACGTAGGCCTCATAGCCACACACACACACACACACACACACTAGAGATCGATCATACGTTATTATGCCAGCCACATAACAAAACAATTTCAGAATTGAATGAGGCTGGGGTGGGGGATGAGTAGGGTTGGAGAGGGGGAGAAAAAGCAAGGATATTGAACATAAACATCTATTTTCTGATGGGGGAGTTTGGGATGGGGCAGACTCTTGAGTCATTTAGACGAATCATCCATTTTTTAAAAGGGATTTGATAGAGCCCAATCCCCCAGTCTGAATCTTTCAAGCAGTTCCCCTGACTCGGACAATGAGGGGGAACTCCCTGTCTCACTGTCAATCAATCCCAAGCAGCAGGCATGAGTCACTTTAAAGGCCGCATGTACAGTATACCTAGACGAATATCGACCAATATATTTGTCTGTGCCGTCTTCACTGGATTAAATCTTTCATTTTCTTAGAGAGTGAGAAGCATAGAGAGAGAGAGCGTGTGGGAGGAATATGATGATGGGGGCCTCACCTATCCTCCGGGGAAAGGCCAGTGCATTAGACAGAACAGATCAGTTCCAGCTAAGATGAATATGAGCACATAGATTGGTCTACTGTCTGGGGAGACTCAGAAATGCAGTTTTGTGTACGCCGAAGCTGCGAGGCTCGGAGGCAGCGAGTGAGGAGGGCAGGGAAGGAGGCAATCACTGCATAACCAAACAGACCCCGAGCGGAGCACATCAGAGCCAAGGGCCAAGCTGAGACAGATACAGATTGCTTATTGAGCTGTTTTCAGAGTGACAGTATTAACAGCATATGGCCAAAAAAAAATGGGATGTGTGTAGGGCATGCCATAGGGGGACGGTGATTGTATACTAATTTGCATGGAGTTATATAATGATAATGTAATTGCATATTTCTTGTTACATTACAAGGGGGGGACTCTGGCTCAGTGGTAGAGCAGTTATCGCCAATTAAATGGTTGGTGGTTCGATCCCTGGCCCTGCACTCCCATGTCAAAGTCTTTTTGGGCAAGACACTGAACTCTGAGTTGCCCCCAATGTTACTAATCGGAGTGTAAATGTGTGGGAATGTTTATCTGATGAGCAGGTGGCTCCTTGTATGGCCGCTTCTCGCGCCAGGTAATGAAGTAGTCACTTTATTTTGATTTATTGACACGTTTACAGGTCACGATTTTGACGTTTATTTCACGTACACGTCACGAATTTTGAACGTGTACAGGTCACGATTTTCAAACCTGTCTGAGGGACGCAACAACGGGGAAATGAGGCGCCACACGCCGGCCACAACAACAGGACAGACCGCCATGTGTGGGACGCAATCCCCGGGCACAGGGGCACACAACAACGGGGAAATTAAACGGCACAACAGCGGGGCAGTTGTGGTTAGGAAGAGAATAACGAGGAAAGGTACTGCAACACACGGGACGCGATCCCCGGTCTCCGGGGTGAAAGTCCTGTGTTGTTTGACCCATCCACCACCCCGACCAACCTCCCTGCGCGGATTTTCGCCTTATCAATACTACTCGCTACCGTCATCAGTCTGTGATCACGAAATATGCTTCCCATTGAAATACATTGCTTTAAAATTCGTAATCACCACACGACAAAAATGACATTTTCGTGTCCACGACTCAATAACATGACCATATCACACACTGCCATGAGACCAGGCTGGGGGGTTAAGTGTCTTGCTCAGGGACACATTGGTTGATGTATTGCAGTGGGATATGAACCCTGGTCTCCCACACCAAAGGTGCTTGTCATATCCACTGTGCCAGCAATGTTGATTGCGTTACTGATGATCTTTACTTTCCTCCTCTATTTCTCTGTTGTCATCATCAGTAGTTAATGTATGTGGTTAAAATGCTAATTGATCATCATCATCAGGACAACCATCACCTATGTTGGCGCTTTATTCCTTCTTTTTTAGACATCAGCTGCTCTGTTCATATGTAAAAGGAGCTTTTTACACTCATCATTTACACTTTATCATGAATAAATGGCATAAATGGCCCGGAGCACATTTAAAGCTGCAATTATCAATACTTCTAAATTAACAATGGATCAAATAATTGTCTTTAACGTGAATGAAATTGCTTGTAGAGAAACTATCACCCAACTCCATGCTTCTCCTCAGCTCTAGGGAGCACTTTTAGCATCTTACAGCTCTTTTTTTTTTTTGTTTATAAGGTTATATGTCATTGTTGAGTTTACAGCTTGTTCTACTGCCCCCAAGTGGCAAGAATAAATCATTGCCGTGTTAAGACTTCCACCATGAAAGGACAGGATAATGGGGAGCTAGTTTGAATACGTCATGAAGATGCTAGCCCCGCATTTGAATCATTGTGATATTGCTAGCTCAGTCTCAAGTGCCATTATCTGAGTAGGGTTTTTATGGGCTTTACCAAAGAGAGCTCACTGCTGTGGCCAACCCAGATGAGACTCACAGTAAGGTTTCGCCCTACCGAAGACATTCTAAAGGAGTGGACTGTGTCCATTGGGAAAAATAGGTTCTGTTGTGTTTATTTATCGCCTATTGTAAAGGGTACACTCAGGGCAAAATACTTGCTGAGTTTTCCTCTTAAAAATTCTAATCACCCCTGATGCAGCAAATATGGCCATTGATTTTAAATTTTGTTTTTTAAATTATTTGTCAGTAGGTTTTACTTTCCATCGTATGTTATGCATTCTATGTACTCTATTGTCATCCTATTTTTACTATTATTAAGTGTGTTTAATTTTCCATTCATCATGGCATTCTATCCCTGTGTTCATGTTCATTCTAGGTAATGCAATTTCCTTATTGTAAATCACTTTCTGGTGCATTTCCTGTATGAAAGGTGCCATTCATTATTATTATTTTATTTCATTTAGTGACTGAATTGCCCTAAACAATCATATATCACTGCTTGCACTTGTTTTATTGTGCGTGCCATCTGTATTTGCTTGCGTATATAGTATAAGGTTTGTGTTCTGCGTTGCTTTTTAATGAAATCAAATCAAGTTTATTTATATATGGTATAACAATAGCTTTAAAAGACACCAGCTATGATACTGGACTGTTTTTTTTAAATGTTTTTTTAGCATTGTGCCAAGATGCAAGAGTTGAAAATGATCTCACTGACAGTTACTGATGTATTTACAGAAATGGGGATGGATTCTCTCTGTGAAAATAAACCAATTACCTAAAGTAGCATCAGCTTCATCTTCTTCTCTCCCCCCCTCTTCGTCCTCTTCCATTTCTTATCAGGGCCATTCACAGCTGTCAAGCCCAGATCCCAGATCGCCATCTCTCCACCCTTCTTTTTCTCCACCTCCCCTCATCTCACTTTAACACCTTAACCTCCAGAGGCCCCTGCTCCTCCATCCATACTGGCGTTCCCTCTCGCTCTCTCGCTCCTCCTGCCATAATCTACTGTCCACTGCCTCCTTTGAGCCAAATATCTCCCTCCTTCCTTCCTACCACCCCTTGCTGTTTCTCCCCACCACTCCCTCCACTATCCCTCCATCCATCAGACTGAGTAATGGGCATCAGGGCAGGGAGTCACCCTTCAGCTGTCTGGGACAGACACTGATCACACACACAGTCACTTTGGGCTGAGGGCACAGCCATCCATTTTGTACATGGTCTTTCAACCGCCTCACATCCCACTGTACTTGCGAGGCTGAAGCAATTACAGGAGCCCACATGGTACAGATGAGGCTGCTACCACTCATTTGGGGTTAAAGGGTGAATACATTGTGCTTTTATTGCACAACTGCATCCCCACTGTTTGTACATTTGTCTTTACAGCCCGTTGAGATGGCTGAATCGAGCAGGAATTGGACAGATATTAACATATCGATCCGTTTTCTTCTCAACTTTGATTATTGCAACAATAAGAGGGACTGCCTCAGGTGTCCACATTTACATTGTCTGCTTATTGACCTATTTTGTTCCCTTTTACAGTTCCCCCAGCATTTACGACCCTGGGGCTTCAGTGAGCCAATGAGCTAACATCACAGAAATTAACAAGGTTGTTTTCTTTCTGTACTGATCACCAAGAGTACATTTAAACCAGGCTTGGACTAATTTTCCTGAGCAGTCATGGTGTGCTTAAATTCAAACAACAAAGGATTCCTGTTGACATATTGAGAGGGTCTATACCTCCCATTTACTAGTTTGTCGTTGGGCCACAACTCAGTTCTATTGCGGTCTCCAAAGTGCAGTTTGTAAGCAGCAACTAGGTGCAGGCCTATCGAAGGGCACAGTAATTGGCTTGAGGTATATCCTTTGGGTGCTAACCCTCTTAATGATATCTTAATTGCCTTTTTGTTCATATTATGAAATTTTAATGGCCTTCTGAGCTTTTACCTACAGACCAGCCTTAGTCTGTTAGCCCCTCACATCAAGGCCGGTTATGACATCATTTGTCAAAAATTATGTCCCATTTGTCATTTGGGAGCTACTAAATTATAAATGCAGCAACAGTTAAAGGAGAATGACCACTGATGTTGCTCATAAGAACAGAACCAGGAATGAAGTGGAGCCAAATGCAGCTAACCAAACCCTTTGTGTGAAATATATATATTTCTTATGCTAACATCAATTTTGTACAACATGGGAAGTTGTAAGGCCCTTTAAAAGTCCCATATTATGCGCATTTTCAGGTTGATACTGGTATTTTGGCTTCTACTAGAACATGTTTACATGCTTTAATGTTCAAAAAACACATTCTTTTTATCATACGGTCTGTCTGAATATGCCTATATTCACCCTTTGTCTGAAACACTCCATTTTAGCACCTGTCTCTTTAAGCCCCCTGCCTGAAAAAGCCAAGTCTGCTCTGATTGGTCAGTGTTTCCGAGTCCTCCGCATCTGCGTTCTCTGAGACGCTGCAATGTCACTGTAACCGGGGAAATGACTGTACGGCACTGTAGCTGCACTTTCTACCTATATATAGTATAGTTGTGACATCACTACCGTACAGAAGTACTGACGGCTTGTTTAAAGACACTGTTTCTGCATATGGGCTGTGTGCATTTCTCTGTAGATTAAGCCTTTTGATACTTTTACAGTTTTTATATAGCACCTCGATCTGCTTTATAAACAAAAAATACATGAAAATCTCAAGTTTTACAATATGAGAATAGCTCAACATTTCTTTGCGGAAATACGCTTAACTTCTATCTCTGATATCTGTCTGTTTAATATGAAGCTACGTTAGCGTAGCTAAGAATAAAGACTAAAACAGGGAGACACAGTTCGGCACCTATATAAAGCTCACCTTTTTCACAGCAGCCATTATTTTTTTTTGTTTTTTTGGTTCTGCTGGTAGGCAGACTGGCTCCTGGCTGTAGCTTCATTTTTATTGAGGACGAGAGTGGTATCAATCTTCTCACCTAACCCTCAGCAAGTAAGCGAATATGTGTATTTTGTAACATTACAAAGGATTTCTTTAAGTGTTTCAGGTATAAATAATGACAGATTTTTACTAATATAAGTGTCTGTTTCAGCGATGATCTGTTAACAAAACAATTAATATTTTTTTTGTTTACATACTGTAACTGAGAGAATCTGGAAGTCTTAAAAGCCCTGCACAGCCGTGGTACACCCACACAGATGCTTCCACATATTTCCTTTGATTAGATGTCCTCTCAGGACTGTGGCTGCTGTTGATTGACATGTCCTTCACTCTACCTGGGAAATATGACACCTTTATTATTCTTGTAGGCCTTTTTTTTCTCACAAAAGCCATTTTGACATGTCACAGTAGGAAAAGCACAGGTGTAGGTAATAGAATTAACAATGAATTCCATTAACCTGCGTCATATTTCACAGCGCCGGATCCCTGCCACACTGTCATCGAGACATTGTTAATGTTATTAACAACACCGATGCTTCTACTATTACAACTCAACATGTCTGCTGGGGAAAAGGGCTGTTTCTACAAAGAGCTTGGTGACATAACTCCCAGCGTAGCTCCACCCCAAGATCAATCTGAGCAGGCCAGCGACTGAGAACACTTGTAGGCTAGTGCAGGGCCTTTTTAACAATATATATACACTGCACAAAAAATGGATTTCCCCAAAAAAAGTACAACTCACAACAGTTTAGGAGTAGCAAGCACAAATGCTTTAGCTAATACCTGTCACAGTGTGGAGGCTTAATTGTTTGCCACAGTCCAACCACTGACACTAATTAGCATGTAATTAGTGTCAGAGGTTATGCACACAGACCGAAATTAAACAGCTGACAACAACGTCACCACAGAAATAAAATAATATAAATGTATACAATTAAAAAAGGTATATAAATGCAAATTACAAGTATAAACAGAATAAGAATATATGTATATATGAGATGTATATATCTTATATATAAGACATTGAAATAAATACATATGTACCTACAAGTTATGTAACTTTAATGCAAGTGATATTTTTTAAACAATTATAATAATTGTATAATTGCATAAACATGTCATGCTTGTCTAAGTACAGTGGTGGAAGAAGTATTCAGAAGCAACTTATTGCATAGATGGACAAAACGTACCAAAACAAATACTAAAATGCAGTTCACCTATTAAATATGCTGTGTTTTTCAGCTAGTTCTACCTATGGAATAAGCTCCTGCCCTGGTAAGTGGCAACCAGTATCTAGGTGCCAGTGGTCTCTCTAGATCTCTGGGTATTTGAGAGAGAACAAAAATGAGAAAGTGGGCAGACGCGAGGGGGCGACGTTGGTCTCTGCAACACCCTGACAGAGAGAGAGAGAGAGAGAGAGAGAGAGAGAGAGAGAGAGAGAGAGAGAGAGAAAGGGGGGGAGGGAGCGAGAGATGGGGAGGGGGGGGCGCTCTGCTCTGAGATCCGACTTCAGTGTCAGCTCGATTCAGTCACACAGCTCCGTCTCAGACATGGCTGCAAATGCATCTAACGTCTCCTCTTTTGTTTCTTCTGACTTGTATGGCGAGTCGCTCGCCGTTTAATCCACTGCACAATGGGCACGTCGCTTTGCATCACGGCCGCACACTTTTGCGCTCCGTCTATTACAGCTGGAATTAGAGACATGTGCTAATTAGCTTCAATTACACTCGTTTTCATCTTTTTGTCATCATCCTCCGAAATGGAAGTGCAAGGAGTTAGACCCCCAACTATTTGTGTCGCCCCTTACAACTATTGCCATTTGCATATTTAATTTATGCTTTATGAATTAAATTAGCGCATGATGCAACTGCACTACAGTTAAGGCCAGCATGCGAGGGGGTTAATGATATGAACGGGAAGATAGGGGAACTAATAGACTCCAGGCTATTAGCAACACGGTAGGACTGTAAGGACGACGCTTCGTTACACTGAATTTAAGTAAGTCATGTGTGATCCTTCTCTGATGGAACCTTGGGTCATACTGATGCTTACTACCAAACAACACGGGGGATATTAATTAATTTTAAATGCTTTCTCTCTCTCCCCCCCCCCCGCTATTGTGCCTATGTGTTCAGAGAGAGAGAGAGAGAGAGAGAGAGAGAGAGAGAGAGAGAGGATGGCCATGGCACCGTGGGGTTATTGCGTCACTAGCTATCCTTACTTGCGCAGGCTCTTTGCACGGTGGTCTTTGGCTGTGGGCATCCCTGCAACATTCTGACTCATGCGTTGGTATCAGAGCGGAGATTTAATACCAAACTGTTGAAATAATTGCGTCAAGGGCAACCTTATAGAGGGGTCGTGGTTCTTTATTTAGCAAATCGAGCCATTTGTCACAACATTTGGGAGAAAGAAAAAGTAAAAAAAAAAATAATAATAATAATTATATGATGATTACATGATTATAATGAATAAAGGCAGTTTTTCCCAATTAAAACATTTCAGAAATGCCAGCACTCCCGTGGCAGCTGCAATCTTATCTGCACAGAGCCCAGCCGATGCCAACTGTCACCCACTATTATTCGACTTTCTTAATTCACTGGATGTGTAAAACGTTCAATTTCCCTGCTACAAGTGAGGCTGGGCCTGGAGGAGAGAGTGGAGAAGAGGAGAAGAGAGAGGATCTCAGCGGCACTTAACTGGTTTTGTTATGAGGGCCCGATGTGCGCTCTGGCTGGCGTCGCGGAGCCCCAATCAGGTGCTATTACACCCGCTGTTTGAGAATATCATTGGCTGGTGGGAACGGAGCTGTGCGCAAAACCAACCCCGCCGCTCGCACTCGCCTAACAGAAGCCGAGCTGAAAGCATCATCCGCTTTGAGCGCTTAGGCGCAGTGATTACATCCTCCCACAGAGAGATAGAGAGAGACAGAGAGAGAGAGAGAGAAAGTCCTGTTATTCGCCAGTCCTTTTTATTATTTAGTAGAAGTTGCATTTGTTGTAGATTCCGGCGGTGCGTCAATAGGACTTTTTTTGTTTTCTTCTTTTTTTTCCCTACTCGTGTGGAATTCCCTGTTGTTTTGTGAGTTTGTGTGAAGAAAGGGGCTGTCTGTTCCGTGCTCAGGGAGTGTTGGCTATGCGTCCTGGCTCCAGCCTGCAATGTTTTGCGCTGACGCCAAAACAGACAGACCGGTGCAGAATTGATTAAAAAACAGAGAAGCTCGGATCAAATGGCTGTGCTTCTCACAGCTGAAACGACACAATGTTCCACTGACCCGAGGCAGAGGAGAGGAATTTCACAATCGGGCAGCCTTGTTGCTGTTTATTTCACTGCCTTTTTACGGACAGAGGCGATGGGAAATGCTCATTTCTTGTAAGGAAAGGGAATAATACTTCTTTTTTCTTTCGCCCCCCTTCGCCAATCCCCGTCTGAAGTGCACTTTTGTTAGTGGGAGAGGAGATGATTTGGTTCATTTTCCTGCTCTCCATCCTGGATGGAGCTGTCTCTCAGCTACACTACTCCGTGCCAGAGGAGCAGGAACCTGGCTCCGTGGTTGGGAATATCGCAGAGGATTTGGGGCTGGACATTACCAAACTTTCCGCTCGCCGCTTCCAGACGGTGCCTAGTTCACGGACACCTTATCTGGAGGTGAACTTAGAGAACGGCGCGCTCGTTGTGAAAGAGAAAATCGACCGGGAAGAAATCTGCAAGCAGAGCACCCCGTGCCTTTTGCACCTGGAGGTGTTTTTGGAGAACCCGCTGGAGCTCTTTCGCGTGGAGATAGAAGTGATGGATATCAACGACAATCCGCCCAGCTTTCCCGAGACGGACATTTCCGTGGAGATATCCGAGAGCGCCATCCCCGGGACCCGTTTCCCGGTGGAGAACGCCTTCGACCCGGACGTGGGCACGAACGCGCTCAGCACATACGCCATAACGAATAATAACTACTTCTACCTTGACGTGCAGACGCAGAGCGACGGGAACAAGTTCGCCGAGCTGGTGCTGGAGAAGCCGCTGGACAGGGAGCAGCAGGCGGTGCACCGCTACGTGTTGACGGCTGTGGACGGGGGCATCCCGCAGCGCACCGGGACGGCTCTCCTGGTCGTTAAAGTTCTGGACTCGAACGACAACGCGCCCACCTTTGACCAGTCCGTGTACTCTGTCAGCCTGCGGGAAAACTCTCCCGTGGGCACTCTGGTCATTCAGCTCAACGCCACGGACGTTGACGAGGGACAAAACGGGGAAATAGTTTATTCGTTCAGCAGCCACAACGCCCCGCGGATAAAGGACTTATTCAACATCGATGCCCGGACAGGTAGAATAGAGGTGGCGGGGGAGGTGGACTATGAGGAGAGCAACACGCATCAGATTTACGTCCAGGCTAAAGATCTGGGGGCCAACGCGGTTCCCGCGCACTGCAAAGTGCTGGTCAAACTCACAGACGTGAACGACAACACGCCGGAGATCGGTTTCAGCACTGTGACCGAGTCCGTGAGCGAGCAGGACGCCCCGGGCACCGTGATCGCACTTTTCAGCGTCTCGGACCGGGACGCTGGCGACAATGGACACATGAGCTGCGAGATATTAGGAGACGTTCCTTTCAAGCTCAAGTCCTCGTTTAAAAACTACTACACCATCGTGACGGACGGCCCGCTGGACAGGGAGAACACGGACTCCTACACCGTCACCGTGGTGGCCAAAGATAAGGGCCAGCCGTCGCTCGCCACCAGCAAGTCCATCAAAGTGCACGTGTCCGACGAGAACGACAACGCGCCGCGCTTTACGCAGGCTGTTTATGATGTGTATGTGACTGAGAATAACGTGCCCGGCGCTTTCATTCACGCTGTAAGCGCTCTGGACCCCGACGTGGGACAAAACGCTCTTATTACCTACTCCATATTGGAGTGCGACATACAGGGCATGTCTGTGGACACGTATGTGTCCATAAACCAGGACACGGGCTACCTTTACGCGCTGCGCTCTTTTGATTACGAGCAGCTGAAGGAGTTCAGCTTCATGGTCCAGGCTAAAGACTCTGGCGCCGCCGAGCTCTTATCCAACGCCACCGTAAATGTCATCATAGTGGACCAAAACGACAACGCTCCCGCCGTGATAGCCCCAATCGGTAAGAACGGCACAGCCAAAGAGCACCTGCCGCGCTCTGCGGAGCCCGGGTACCTGGTGACGCGCATCGTGGCCATGGATGCGGACGACGGCGAGAACGCACGGCTCTCATACAGCATACTGCGGGGCAACGAGATGGGGATGTTCCGCATGGACTGGCGCACGGGGGAGCTGAGGACAGCCCGCAGGATCTCTCCCAAGCGGGACCCGCAGGGCTACTACGACCTGCTGATCGAGGTGCGGGACCACGGGCAGCCCCCACTCTCCTCCTCCGCGAGCGTGAGCGTGGTGTTGGTGGACAGCGTGGTGGAAGGCCGCAGCGGGGACCGAGGCTCGGCATCCAAGGCCAAGGAGACCTCCCTGGACCTGACCCTGATCCTCATCATCGCCCTGGGCTCCGTGTCCTTCGTCTTCCTGCTGGCCATGATCGTGCTGGCTGTGCGCTGCCAGAAGGACAAGAAGCTCAACCTGTACACGTGCCTGATGGCCGGCGACTGCTGCCTGTGCTGCAGCGCGTGCTGCAGCCGGCAGGCCCGCGGGCGCAAGCAGAAGAAGCTGAGCAAGTCCGACATCATGTTGGTTCAGAGCACCAACGTGACGTCAGGGGTCGGGCCCGTGGGCCAGGTGCCCGTGGAGGAGTCTGGGGTGGGCGGCGTGGGAGGGGGCTTCGGCTCCCACCACCACCAGAACCAGAACTCCTACTGCTACCAGGTGTGTCTGACGCCGGAGTCCGCCAAGACGGATCTGATGTTCCTGAAGCCGTGCAGCCCCTCCCGCGGAACGGACACGGACCACGCCAACCCCTGCGGCGCCATAGTCACGGGTTATAGTGACCAACAACCGGACATCATATCCAACGGCAGTATTCTTTCTAATGAGGTAAGAGAAGCCTGGATGAGCTGTTGTAGGCCTGGGGGCTCCACTTCAGTTGTTACAAAGTGCGCAAAAGCGTGATTTAAAAAATCGAGAGTTTAACCTCATTTTGAAAAGATCCCCCAGATATCAACAGCTGTGTCTGCCTCATGTCAAAACATGTTATCCACTCAGATGGAAGCGGTATGTGCTTTATTGGCTTGGCTGGTTCTGCTCAGTGGCCTTTATTCGTTGTCAAGCGTGTATGGTGATTGGACATGTCAATTGTTAAATCTCATGTGGCCTTTTAGTTTTATTCGCAATGGAGTGCTATCAGATCACAGGCTGCAGATCAACCTTTACATTGCGCGCATCAGACAGAGAGTGACAGAGATTTCGACTTTGGGCATAACTGCTTATGATTTTTCCGTCATGCCACACATTTGGAAGCGTTTTATTTTCATATCGTGACTGGTGCTGTCACATTTCACCTGACCCATACATTAAGATGTTCACACGCACGCATGGATGTGCAGTTTTTGTTACGAATTGATTTCAAAATCAGCAGGGATTTCAAAAGTAGGGTTACCTGCAAAATAAGGTGTGGCATCTTATCAAATTTAGTTCTATAATTGCAGTGAAGGGAAAACATAAGGAATACAGAATTGTATCAGACAAGACAGAGAAGAAAAGAAAAAAAATCCCACTAAGAGAGAATCTCTGTTTGTGGAAGATTAGTTTGGTTACATCATTAACTTTCAGTAACTGGCCCTCCTTAAAGACAGGCATTTTTATAGTCATTGGGTTATAAAGACTGGGTAGCAAATATGACCGGGGAAAAAAGGAGAAGACGAGTGGCTCCACGGCCCTGTTTTGGGTTCAGCCTGTGCATTCTGGGGGGGTGGAGCTGTGGAGTTTGGGGCTTTTTGTTGATTGCGGTGTGGCTGGAGTGGAGCCAGACAGCTAGTCACAGTCTTGCCTTTCCTGTGCGTTAAGTATTCCGTGCACGACCCGGCACGGCAGCACCGTGAACAAAGGTTGTTCAGTTTCAGCATCGGGCGGCTCAATCATTTACGCATTCAATCGCCTCCCTAACCCACTCTCCCCTGCTCCTGTCTCCTCTCGCCTCACTCACTCACTCACTCACTCACTCACTCACTCACTCACTCACTCACTCACTCAACCACTCACTCACTCACTCACTCACTCACTCACCCACCCACCAAGTGGATGCACGCACTGTCGGTTACCCCCGCCTCGTGCTTCCCTCAGCTTCTTCTAACACAGTTAATATGTCGACAACAAGCAATGCATGAATATGTGATCACATATGTTCCTGTTATCTAGAATAAAGCTCCCTATGTTATTTTAAATGTCTGTTTAGCATTAAAAGTGACCAAATGTGTTTTTCTGTGGGCTTTTCTAGGCAAAACACCAACGAGCAGAACTCAGCTATCTGGTGGACAGACCCAGACGTGTCAACAGGTAGAGTCAAAAGCACACACACACACACACACACACACACACAGTGCTGTAGTACTCAAGATCGGTCTTGGTCTCAAGACCGGTTTTAAGACCAATTTTGTCTCGGAATCGACCAAATTTTAACTCGGTCTCACATCTAGTCTCGGATGAAGAGGACTCAGCATTTTATTTCAAGACCGGTCAAGACCACACCTGCAGGGATTTCGCTAAATTGCCTGCGCATTGTCTGATTCGTGCCTATGTGTTCAAACTTGCAAATGCAACCAA
The DNA here is from genome assembly GCA_025617405.1 of Perca schrenkii. Lineage (NCBI taxonomy): Eukaryota > Metazoa > Chordata > Actinopteri > Perciformes > Percidae > Perca > Perca schrenkii. The sequence goes on from CM046788.1 coordinate 7,227,155, forward strand.
TAACTTGACTTATATCTATCCTGCTCTGGCTGTCTAACACAATATGGTCTTGGTCTTGACTTAGTCTCAAACCCTCAAAGTCTTGGTCTTGTCTCGGTACACTCTGGTCTTGGTGATAACTTGGTCTTGGCTTAGGTGGTGTTGACTACAACACACACACACACACACACACACACACACACACACACACACACACACCATATTATTACCAATGTGCAAAACCTAGTGAGCCACATACCATTCACCGAGGCGATTCACACATCTATAAAATTGGAGATTACATCCATCAGTGGGAGTCCCGGACATTCCGCAACATTAATTGTGGCTTTGAGAGGCTATGCGGTTCCCCGTGTATCCATAACGTTCATCTTCAATTTGGCGCCCGTCCCATAACTGACAGAGCAGCGCCTATTACAGCTCTAATGCTGGATTTCATTACATGCCGTGTGTGACATCCAATTTAGCCTCTTGACGGCCACCGTGACTGTATTAATGCAGTGTTGATTTCTGATTCTCCCTCTCTTTCTTTCTGTCTGCCCCCTCATTTAATCCTCCTCCTCTTCGTCTACTTTCTTAATGTCGTATCTCCTCCTCCCTCTATCTCCCTTCTCTGTCTTCTCTCTGACCCCTCCATTATATTTTATTCCCCTACCTCTTTTTTTCTCTTTTCTCTGTCTGCAATCTCCCTCTCACCTCCTCCACCTTCTTTTTTTTCACAGTTCGGCTTTCCAAGAGGCCGACATCGTCAGCTCCAAAGACAGTGGTCATGGCGACAGCGAACAGGGCGACAGTGACCACGATGCCACTAACCGGGGTCATTCGGCCGGTGAGTCCCACCCCCCCTCTCCCCCAACACCACATCACATAATTACACTGTAATTTCAGTGCTCACACACACACTTTAAACCTCTGTTTCCATACTGTGTGTTTGCGATAGTGAAGGGGATAATGCGGAATCATTGGTGCAGACCAGTGACTTTTAATTTCCTTAATTTGAGAGAGTGTGCGAAGGCCCGAGCTCTGGCTGGCTGGCTGGCATGAGCCGGCCCCCAGAGGTGCTGATTGTATTTCACACCCGGGTGAAAGGGAGGAATATTCGGGTAAATCTCTCTTCGTTCTCCGCCTCTAGCTGCTCCCCGGCTTTCTTTCCAACACCGAGTGGTGCTCAAAGGACTGCGAGTCGCAGCGAGGCAGTTCGAGGCCTTTAGTGCTTTAGTGGCACAAATCAATAGGTTCACTCAAGTGAAAGGATAAGGCATGGGGGCTAAATTAATATAATGAGATGCATTTCAATCAGCCTCGCAGTCGGCGTATTGCACTGCCTTTGTTGGATGTAGATTCAGCTGATCGGGGGCATTAGTAGCTTTTGCATTCCTTGTTTTTTTTTTTGCTGGCCTATTTGTAGCTTTGGCATAAGTCAAGGCAAACAAAATGTTGGACTTAGGGAACATTTCCCTTCACACTGTCTCTCTCTCTCTCTCTCTCTCTCTCTCTGTCTCTCTTCTACATTCTCCAGTGCAGTAGCTTTTTTAAGACCAGTCTTTAGGTCTTATCATAAGCCTACCCTTGTTCTCTCTAAAGTTCTATTAGGTAAGTACCTGTTTATTGATCAAAGTGGAGTCAGGTAGAAAGTGGAGCAACAGAAAATCTCATTTCATATTGAATTGCCCTTTCCTTCTGAGGGATTGTTCCACACGGCTTGTGTAAGACCCTTGTCTAGACCGGAGACTGCCAAATATCATACCAGTGCTGGGAATACAAATAGAACAGATCAGATAAGTGTTGTAGGATAGCCAACGGTCCTCATCATGCGCCACAGTGTTTGACATTATTAATGAACTGAGCCCAAATAGACAGCCAATATGCAGCAGTGGCAGGGCCGCCGCCCGGCCCTGGCTGATGAAGCGGCCGGGGGAAGGTCAGTCTGTGCAAGACTGAAATGCAGAAGTGGGAAAAGTCCTTAAGGCTCACTTCTAATTTTAATCAAGACTAAAAATGATAATTAATAATCATTAGGGCTGTCAATCGATTCAAGTATTTAATCACAATTAATCGCATAATAATGTCATTTTTTATCTTTTCTAAATGCACTTTATTGCCCATATAGTATTTGAGAGTGGACATACTCCAGTGGTAACTCAACTGTTCACATGGACAGTATATGCTAGGGCTGTGCTTGATTGATGAAATTCTTAGTCAACTAACACTCATTCAATTGTACCGACTAATCGATTAGTTGATTTAAATCGACAGATCTGTAAAAATTAGTTTCTCCGCAAAGAGTCATGCAAAAGCACCACTTTAATTCTTGTGTTTACCAGAGATGTGCTCGTACATTTCTTGGAAATAAGTCATTCAGCATGAAAAAAGCATAAAACATGACTAATGGACTAAAGAAATCTAAGTTGACTAAGACCAAAACGACCGATTAGTCGACTAATCGACTAAGAGGGAGCAGCCCTAGTACATGCAAACAACTTTAGTCTTGTGGAGAGAATCATCTAGAAGGGCTTTGAGACTCAACTTGCCATTCAAAAGTTCCTTTTCTTTATCCATTTCTGGGGGTGGGTGGTCTTGAGCTTCTTTGTAACGATCATTGATTTAGTTTAAATGTAGGTAATAAAGCCTGTTACTCGGAACGGGAAGTCTCTCTTTAGATGAAGTGTGTGGCTCTTCAAAGAGCCTTTTGTGTGTGATTCAGGATCAGGTTTAACCTCTGAAGCCTACAGGGTGCGGTCCTGCCTCTTCAGAGCGTACGCTGCACCCATGGCGGTCACCGTCTTCCTCTTGGCACGCCCCGGTGTTAGGAACACCTTCAGGTCTCCTCGTAGATCAGACTGAATATGTTCTTGGGTTTGGTGATCCCCTGGATCCCCTGGATGTTACTGCTGCATCGCTTCCTGATTTCACAAACTACGGAACGGATTGAGGCCCGAATCACAGAATATGCGCGCGTTAATCGCACGTCAAAAAACATGTTGCGCTGTTGGGCGCCTGGGTAGCTCACCTGGTAGAGCAGCGGCCATATACAGAGGCTCAGTGCTCGACGCAGCGGCAGCGGGTTCGGTTCCAACCTGCGGCCCTTTGCTGCATGTCATTCGCTCTCTCCCGTTTCATGTCTAAAGCTTTCCTGTCCAAAAATAAAGGCCTAAAAATGCCACAAATATCTTATAAATAAATATAATAAAAGGTAATAAACGTTAAAAAGGAATTTGCGTCTACCTCGTTATTTTTGCGTTCATTTTGACAGCTCTAATAATCAATAATACAACATATACTCTACCCAAGAGACCAGTGATAGAGACACAGAAGAAGATAGCAAGGAACATATGTTGAAAATGCAAAATGCATCTTAACCTACATTACAGCATGGTACTTCCTTCACTAAGGAATCCGCCCTGACATGATGTTATGGCCCGCGACTGCACTTCAAAACGCATTCCTATGTTGAGTATTGCCTTGAAATTCCTTCTTGCTGGTTTGCCAGGATCCCATTTACAGTATAAACCAATAACACGTTTCCTCATCTTAATTTGGCTCCAAGCATGCTCATTTGGCACTGGCCTGGGAGTGTACCCAGTTGGTTCCGTACTCCGTACACTCTACGAGGAAACCAACATTTGTTCCTCATGTTGGATTTAGAAGGGAACAGCTTACCGCTCCATGGGAGGTTATATCACACGGTATTTGGAAAGAGGGACACTTGAGTTTCACAGACTTTTGTAAACGACAAAACCAGATGGAGTGTACTTGTGTGTGTGTGTGTGTGTGTGTAGAGGTATACCATTGTCTGATTTAATATATAGCGGATGCACGATACCTGTGCGTAGCGCTGGGCAATATATCAATATTATATCGATATCGTGATATGAGACTACATATCGTCTTAGATTTTGGATATCGTAATATCATAATATGGCATAAGTGTTGTCTTTTCCTGGTTTTAAAGGCTCCATTACAGTAAAGTTATGAACTTACCAGACTGTGGTAAATGTTCTATTATTTGCCTTTACCCACTTAGTCATTATGTCCACATTACTGATGGTTATTTATCACAAATCTCATGGTGTAAATATTTTGTGAAAGCACCAATAGTCAACACTACAATATCGTTGCGGTATCGACATCGAGGTATTTGGTCAAAAATATAGTGATATTTGATCTTCTCCATATGGCCCAGCCCTACCTGTGCATAATCCGCTCTTGTGTGCTCTGCGTATGAGAAAACAAGGCTAGGTGATGATGTCTGTATTGAAAAGGAGTTTTCCTTTCGAGGCGGCGCTCTGGGAAGCTTAAATGAGATTCCGTTTTAAAAGAAGAGAGAGAGTGGTAGGTAGTGCTTGGCACTCTGCCAGGTGTATGTTGCCTCTATATAGGCGTACCCGTTGCTCATTTCTCTCTATGTACTGTATACGTGAGACTTCTTTCATTATAGGGATATGAATATTATTGATTGTCTCATGTGGGTCGCATGCTGTGTTTGTGTATGTTATTGAGCGCCTATACCAGTTTTATGCTGAGTGCTTGTTCTTCACTTCTGCATGAAGATGGTCAGGGAGCCAAACTGAATAAGCCCGAGCCAGGACTATGTATAGCCCACGTGTATGTGTGTGTGTGCATAAGCAAATCCGTTTGTATGCACACACACACACACAAAGACACACACACACACACACACACACAAAGACACACACACACACACACACACAAAAGACAGGCATGCACACATACACAAGACAGGCACACACAGACACACACACACACACACACACACACACACAAAGACACACACAAGACACAAACACACACACACACACACAAAAGAGAGGCATGCACACACACACACAAGACAGGGACGCACACACACAAGACAGACACACACATACACACACAAGACACACGTACACACGCTGCTGGTACACAAGACAGGCACACACACACACAAAAGACAGGCATTCACACACACACACACAAGACAGGCACACACAGACACAAAAGACAGGCATTCACACACACACACACAAGACAGGCACACACAGACACACACACACACAAAGACACACACACACACACACACACATACATACACACACACACACACATACACACACAAAAGACAGGCATGCACACACACACAAGACAGGGATGCACACACAAGACAGACACACACACACACACACACACACACACACACACACAAGACACACACGTACACACACACAAGACAGATACACACACACAAGACATTCTCTTCCAGGGTTTTGTGGCAGAGTCTCATCCTTCATTCTGTCTCCCCCACACGTTGGCTCCCCGCAACACTCGGCTGATCAGTAATTCATTTCCAGAACCTTTGCATAGCAATTATCAAAGGAGGGTTAGAGGCAAGGTTTCCTCACGGGACCACGCGGCACACACTCTCCCTTTTGGTGCACCGGGAATATTTCAAATCAAGGGGAAACCATTTCCAGTTGGCATATCATCAACTCCTCCTGCCGTAGCTTCCCGCTCGGCCGCTCGTCTGACACTTTAGAAAATAAGTCTCCTGACGTGGTTTTAAATCAAAAGGGACACTGCCTGGGAGGCTGGGACATCACCGGCTACCTTTAAAAAGTAGCAAATGTTTTTGTTTTTTTTCTGAAAGCAGCGTGTCTGGAGTGAGGCACCACCGTGTCAGAAGCCAAAGCACTATTGATTAACTACCACACCTGCCCCACACATCTTTTTTTTTTCCAAGGTTGTTTGATCCAAATAAGACACTCTTCTCTTCATTATTTCCCTCATTATCCTAATAGGAGATGACGGCAAGAGTGAGCGAGCGGAAAGAAGAAAAGAAAAAAAAAAAAGGTGACAGATAAAAGGGGATTAAATATTCATCAGTGAAAAAATTTGGCATCTCCGAAACGTTCGATCAGCTGTGGAAGGCTGCGTGACGGGCGGGAGGCTGGAAATGATCATTATCGTGACGTTTGTTTTGGTGAGAACAGCAGCCGTGACAAATGGGACAATTAAATCACTGTGGCAACGGTGTATTAGATGGCTGATTATGAATTAGTGGCGGGCACCGTGTTGCAGTTTCCCATGTCACTGAGCTGTCAGTGGAATTTAGCACACGGGGTTTTGAAACGCCCTCCTCTCAGGCTCTAGATACTGACAAAACCGGAGGCTGTGATCCCCGTTGTCTATGATCCATGAGACCCGACGATAATGTCTAAAGTTTATTTCAAAAGCTCCCATAATGGAAAAAACAATACAGAGACCTTGCTCATCTAGAAGAACAAGTAGTTGAAAAAAGGCTGAAGGCTTGCAAACGACAACGTTGCTTACATAGTGATACAAAGGTCACTTATTAGAACAACTTTCAGTCACGAAAAGATCTTCAGTTCTGTTGTGAAAAGAGTTCGGTCAGACTCAGGCTGCAACTAGCGCTTGTTTTCATCATTGCGTTCATGTGCAGATTATTTTCTCCATCAATCGTTCCGCCTGCTGTATCCCAAAATAGTTCCTAGAAATTTAATGCTTCCTAGAGTTGAAATGAAATGTGTCAAAATTGCTTGTGTTGTCCGACCAACGGTTCCAAAGCCAAATACATTAATAACTTCTCTTCCCTCCCCCCCTTTCTGCTAAAGCCCAAAACGGTCTCCTAAGACCCTCCCCCCACACGGGAGAATGAATGCGTGTGCATGAGCAGTGATTGACACACAGTTAGACAACCCCCCTGGCAATGATTGGTGCACCTGAACATAGGATCAGTTTCAGCAAATATGACAGAAAGTTAATCTTAAAAGTCTTACCTACTGCACCTTTAAGGAGTAATGAAACCAAAACACATAAAATGTACAACCTCTAAAGGGGCTGAGATTGTTAAAAAGCAGAGAAAAGTATATGTTCATGAAGCCTTCAAAAGCCCACCAGCAGAGAGTAACACAAAGAAGAGGGACGCATTTCAATGTGACACGAAAAAGTACAAATCTATTACAGCAAATAGGATAAAAACATTGCCTCGTTAAAAAACAATTTAGCCTGTATCAGGTGGAGATGTCACCACTGCTTGGAAGCTGACTGGCTTTGGTGAATATCAATACAAGTCAGAGCAGAGAAAGGAAGAGAATCAATCAATTTGATTAACCAATTGACTGGCCTGACAAATTCTCTTTCTTATCTCAAACTAAGCATGTAAAAAAAAAAATCTTCCATGACCTTTTTACACAATTAAGGTTGATGGAGGAGTGGATTCACTTCGACTTACTGAGTTCTGTGTGCAAACAAATCAAAACCGAAAGAAGAACTTGTAATGCAGTGATTACCAATATAGTGAAACATGTCCAGTGGCTTGATGAATGTGTTCTTGGTAGTTTTTGTATTTTATTAGTTTATTTGTCAGGGACCATGCACAGTTCAGGCCCTGTACCAGAGTTAGCTATACAGCTAATTCACATCTGTGGTCCCTGAGCAAGGGAGATAAAAGGACAATATAGACAATACAGACAATACTATCAAAACAGATTTGACAAGCATTACTCACATATAAACCAAAATACAAATATACATTCCATGTTATAAAAAGATCAATGATCACATAGTTGATTCGCCTTCAGCCAAGTCTTTAAGGACATTTTAAAACAGCTGAAACTTGCACAATCTCTAATGTGAAGTGGAATTAAGTTCCACTTTTCTACTTCAGTAAATGAAAAAGCTGATTGACCAAATTTAGTCTTCCGAAATTGAGTGCAACAGTCACCTCTTACAGAAGCCCTGGTGACCCTTACGTTATCTCTGCAAAATGACACACATTGCTTGAGTGGGGGTGGTGCAAGATCATGGGTCAAGTTATACATCAGGCACATGTCTGCAAAAGTGGTGTGAATAGGCTGTACTTTCGGAGGGAACTCAATGGCAAATTCAAAGTGTTCCCAACCCTGAAATGAATAAAAAACAAAAAAAAAACAGCCTTCTTGGCTACGACTCAAATCTGCTGAAAACATACGTTATGATCAAAAAGGGGAAAAGATGTGTTGTCATTGTGTCAGACAGGGGCCTTGGATATTCAGTTGAACATGAGGCTGCCTCATGTTCAACTGTAAGTAAATCTCAGTGATGGGATGCTACGGCCAGGAGTAATACACATATCATCCTTTCTGCCCAGACAACAGTGGACATCTGCTCCAGCAAGGCTGCGATGCTAAACTTCCTACATAATAACACGATGTAAGAGGTCAAGATATAATGTACGTGTCTCGTTGTCCTTTTTTTGCCTCGCCTGACTTAGTAGTACTGTAGTAATGTCACTGTGCTCAAATTAAAGCCTTTAGTTAGCGATTCATTCACACATGAATATCATTTTTTTGTTTATGTTATTAGTAGGCCTACTGTCACAGAGAAAGCAAATATTACACTGCTAAAAGTGTCCAAACAAGGTTGAATTTTCGGAGCTTTTGCACTGCCAATAAATGCATCAGCCAATCACGTTGCACCTGTACTTTTTAAACAACAGAACCAAGAACCAAGACGGCAATCTTTCAACCTTGTCAAAGCCAGCACTTACCAGATCCACTCCTTCTGTTCCGACCTTTCACAATAAAAGTCTTAGACATATGCACTGCGTGACCGTTTACCGGAATGATTCGTTTTTAAGAGCTGTTCTGACACCGATCCAGTATTGGAAAAGCATCTGATACGGCCTTAAATGCTGTTATCAGCAAGTACTGGAGTTTATGCACCGATCCGATACCGCGCATTTTAGCCCAGAAGAAAATCTACTTTAAAGTCGTTTAAAGTATGTTCTTTGTTCGGTATGACTGACCCTCAAAATTAATAATACAATAAATTGTATGGCATTTATTGTTTGTCTTTGCTCATGTTTTAAACAGAGTTTAACCTGAGCGAGACCACACAACAGTGATAGCAATCATATCACATCCAAACAGGGATAGTAGTATACAACTGTTAAAACATCATCAAATATTGGGTTTGAGGGTTTTTTATTGGATCGGTACTCGATATCGGCCCATACGCAAATTCAGGTATTGGAAGCGGTATCAGGAAGGAAAAAATGGTATTGGACCATCTCTATTAGTTTTGATGCAAAATATTTGCAGGCGAGAATTTCACATTTTCATGTGATTTATCCGTCAATCCCCCGGAGTGTAAAAGCCTTTACTCTGCTGAGTACAATGTTATATTAACTGACAGATATGATGGCCAAATTACATTCAATTCAATTCAATTTCATTTATAGTATCAAATCATAACTAGAGTTATTTCAAGACACTTTACAGATAGAGTAGGTCTAGACCACACTCTCTAATTTATAAAGTCCCAACAATTCTAGTAATTCCCCCAACAGCAAGCATAGCGCGACAATGGCGAGGAAAAACTCCCTTTTAGGAAGAAACCTTGGCCAGACCCAGGCTCTTGGTAGGCGGTGTCTGACGGTGCCAGGATGTGATGAACAGTGGCAATAACAGTCACAAAAAAGATAATGGAACAGTGACTAGAAAATGGTAGTCGTAGTAGTTCATGTCATAGCGGGGCGCTGCAGTATGTGTTGGGGCGCTGCAGGGCATATCCGAGTTCTAGAAAACTAGAATCGCCCTTGAATGGTGAAGTCGGGAAGTGTCAGTGAACGTCTCAGCCAAAGTCCGGTCAAAACTAAGTGATGAAAAGCATACAAACCAGAGACCAATAACCAGTGGTCATCTTGAACCTTTGCTCCAACAATATAAGGGGCATTATTAATCAAACAAACAGTGTTAGGGCAATCTGCCATCTTCGTTCTGCCTCTCACAGACTCTAAACTATTTTCTCTGTCTGTCAATACTGGATATGGTGGGAGCCATTTTGCTCTGTTCTGGCCCTGGGAAGTCTCTGGTTTACTCATCACATCCTCAGCGGCCAACCTGTGTGACAAAGCACTGCTACTCTCCAAACGTCTGAACTGCTGTCCAAATGTTGACGTTTTGTGTCTGTATTCTCTCCGGAACAATGGAGGACAAGATGAAAAACAGAGGTATAGATAGAAGACACCCTCTACCTGTGGGATGGGGAGTGTTTTTTTGGGGGGTTTTTTTTGTATAAAGAGAGAAGAAGAAACGGGCAGAGAGGATTAAATAACAAGAGACAGAGACACAGAGAGAAGGAAAAAGACAGAGCGAGTGTTAGACAGGCCTGCATGCAGCAGATATACACCCACCAAGTGAATTCAAACACGGGGCTCGTGTTTTCCCAGGATTTGTTTTCCTTCATTTCCCCGCTCCCTGTAGCTGGATGTATGTCAGGCAACGCAATTAGTCAAATCACGACGTGGGATTTCGGAAAGAAAAAAAGGTGCTGATTGCTTATTAGCAACTGGATTGTTTTTGCATTGTGTAGCGTCGTATACATCCCCCTTCTGTGTGTGTGTGTGCGTGTGTATGTGTGTGTGTACACGTGTGTGTGCGTGCATGTGTGTTTGTGTGTGTGCATATGTGTACGGGCGTTCACATGCGTGTGTGTGTGTGTGTGTGTGTGTGTGCATGTGTGTGTGAGAGCGTGCGTGGGTGCGCGTGCGTAAGTGTGTGTGTGTATATACGTAGGCTATGTGTGTGTGTGTGTGTGTATGCGTATGTGTGTGTATGCGTGTGTGTGTATGCGTGTGTGTGCGTGTGTGTGTGCGTGTACGTGTGTGTGTGCGTGCATGTGTGTGTGTGCATGTGTGTATGTGTATGTGTGTGTGTGTGTGTGTGTATGCGTATGTGTGTGTGTATGCATGTGTGTGTGCATATGTGTACGGGCGTGCACATGCGTGTGTGTGTGTGTGTGCATGTGTGTGTGAGAGCGTGCGTGGGTGCGCGTGCGTAAGTGTGTGTGTGTATATACGTAGGCTATGTGTGTGTGTGTGTGTATGCGTATGTGTGTGTATGCGTGTGTGTGTATGCGTGTGTGTGCGTGTGTGTGTGCGTGTACGCGTGTGTGTGCGTGCATGTGTGTGTGTGCATGTGTGTATGTGTATGTGTGTGTGTGTGTATGCGTATGTGTGTGTGTATGCATGTGTGTGTGTGTATGCATATGTGTGTTTATGCGTGTGTGTGTGTGTGTGTGCATATGTGTGTGTGTATGCATGTGTGTGGGCGTGTGTGTGTGCGTGCTCGTGTGTGTGTGTGCGTGTGTGTGTGTGTGTGCTCGTGTGTGTGTGTGTGTGTGTGTGTGTGTGTGTGTGCGTGCTTGTGTGTGTGTGTGTGTGTGCTCCCCGCCTGATGAGGTCACAGTGAGAGATAGGGCTGCTGGCAGGGCCTGTCATTACCAGTCACTGTTTCGGTTGTTGTTTTGCTTTCTGCCCGAGGAAGAAAAGGTGCTTCACGGGAATCAACAGCCACTGGGTGTCATGTGCGCATGGCCTGTCTGTCTGTTTACCTGTACATTTACATATCTCCGCGTTAAGAAGAGTATTTTTAAGCGCGTGTGTTTGCAAACATATGTGTTGATGTCGCTGTTTTTTTTGCTGTTCTGAGTGAGCCGGCAGGCACAAAACCACAGAGTAGCTTGGAAGCTAGTGACAAGAGTTTTTCCCGAGCCTGATATACGGTAAAGAGTGACTGGTGCAGACTATATTTATACATCGTCTCCAGAGAACAATATGTCCTTGTGCCTGCTTCATAATACACTGAGATGTGAGAAACGGGGAACAAACTGAGCTTTCTCTTAATCCTTCGTCATTAACTATCTTCATCAGTATGTGTGCGTTTGCTTTTGCACCTGTGCTGCAGTCTTTCAGCTGAATTGTTTGTGCATTTAGAAGTGTATGCATTGTGGCAAGCGAGCTCTTTATCTGCGCAACAGCACAGAGATGATTGGAGGGCCTGAGGTCAACATCCTCTTGTGTCTGTGGAGGAAATTAATTTGCCAGAAGTCCATTAAAAGGCTAAAGACTAAAGGCTAACTGTAAGGTGTGCATTAAGAGAAATACTGTGATTTATATGCCCCCCAACCTTTAAAGACAGATATAAATATACATTAGTTTCCAGGGGTCAATCCGAGGGTATATGCAATTTAACGCCACTCAAAATCTGAATTAGCATTTACACAGATGTCCCGGAGTAGTTCTCCTGCACTGTTCTAGTTAAATGGAATCTAGAGATTTATTGATTTTTTTTTAGTTTTCAACCTGATCACAGTCTGAGTACAGAGCTAGGGCTGTACAATTAAGCCAAATTTGAATTAAGATTTGGGCTCCTAATGATCACAAGAACAGATTCATCGGAAAACGATTATTTTGCACATCAACTTTTGCAAGTAAACTCTTATTTTTTTGTCTTGTGTTCTGAATCAAACAGCAAAAGTATGAAGGGAAACTTCACAGTTCAAGGTGTTTTCGCTGTTGATTCGTGTTACTCCTGTTTCACTTTTGTTTTTTTAAGTTCAATAATTGCAACATCTTTCCAAAAGACAATGAGTAATCATGGATAATCGCGATTTCAGTATCGACCAAATCGAGCAGCCCTGTATAGAGCTCCGATTGACCCAAAACCCGCACAGTGCTGGGTGGTGATAAAAACAAACAAACCCTTTGGCAGCAAAAGCACTGACTGCTGCTGATTCTGTGGGCCAGGCAGACGAGACACAGACTAACAGAGCAAACAGACATATTTAAAACTTGCCGAATCAAACACAATTATGTGAAATCAAATAAGAAGAAAGTAGCTGTTTTCCCTCAAACCCTGTTTGTCTGCAGTTTCGCTCCAGTAAATAAACCAGAACAGTTTAAATGCAGGTTGTATGGGCTCTATTGATCCCACAGGGAAATCAGACGGGCCGTTAATCCTCGGCTGATATAATTAACTCTATCAAAGTTTAAGCATAGCGTTACATTTTTCTTACATTCTCTACATTTATTCTTATTCATTATTGAACCAGGATAGCCGAAATCCCCACATGGCCCTAAATAGTTAGATAACTATTATTAGGGCTGTCAATTGATTAAAACATTTAATCGCTATTAATCACACGATTGTCCATAGTTAACTTGTGATTAATTGCAAACAAATTTTTTCATTTGTTCTGTGTTTTTAAGTTTTTAATGCTCAGATGGTATTTGTTAGCCTGGTTGACACCAGACCCTTCTCAGCTGTAACTGAGAGTGGGTCTGGGGAAGGTTCATTCACAGCCCATTTCCAAAGGGGCATCACCAACTCAAATTTCTCTGGGCGCCATTGGATAGTCCTTCAACCAATCAGACCAATGATCGGGGTGACGTAGCAGCAACAGCGGCACCAACGGATCGCTGCGTTTCGGTGGCCGTCATGTTGAAGGTGAACAAGAAGCCGCTCGCCGTCACTGCGCTATCGTCGTCGCGAAAAGCCCGCCTCAACGGTTGGGATTGGTGTAAAGTTTTGGAACTAAACTCTGGTGGATTTATGAGGACTAATGGGTAACTGCTCCTCAGATCTCTGCAGAGTAAATCCAGACAGAGTTTTCTTTTGCACAGAGGAAGTTCGCTGTGGAGGAAGGTCTGGCAATGCAAGACTAATATCGCGTTCATTTTGACAGCCCTACCTATTATATTTCCATGTGATGGGGTTAAAGTACATGACAGCTAATGTTTGTTTTGTGGAGATTTTTCATTTTCAGTATTTGTCCTCTCCCTCTCTGCCCACATCTATCTAAACCCCCGCCCGTGCCCATCTGCGAGGCCCGGGTCTCACCCTGTCTTTTCTGGCCATTGCTCTTTCCATCTGCAATCGCCCAGGTCTCTCCTCTGCTTCCTTATGGTCCCTGCTGTCTTGCTGCCTATCCTGCCTGCTGTCTCTGTCTGTGAAATCTGTGACTCCCCCCTCCCCCCGTCTGTTTGGCCCTGGCTGTCCCTTGTCTGTGAGCACGGTGTCTCCTCTGGCTCTCTGGCCACTGCGCAGTCTTTGTTGCCTGTCTCGCTCCCCGCGAGGCTTGCATTTGCAACCCGGGTAGATCCACATAATGCACAAGCCAAAACAATTGACTCGGCCACAGACAATGTGTTGACAGTGCTGTCGTTAAAGGAGAAATCCGGCGCAAAATGAATGTAGGGGTTAATAACACATGTGTACCGAGTCGACCGTTCTCTGGAATTTGTTTTCATGCTAATCGAATGTGACCAGTTTTATCGCAAACCGCTAATTAACTTACAACGCTAGTAGAGGGATACTTCTTCCACGGTAGCATAATGAGGGTCTCTACATGTAAACCGAAGCATTGAGAACTTTGAAAGCGTACAGACAGTTTATTAAAAAGATAGTTTATAAAGACAGTAGCGTTCAGATATAGAGGCAGGCGCCGTCTTGGGAAAAGTCGAACCAGTCGAACGACGAACGCCGTGTTTGAGCTATGTTACTGGTTACCGGTTGCACAGCGTTCGTCGTTCGACTGGTCGTGACTGTTTTCCCAAGATGGCGCCCGCCTTTATACCGAGCGGTACTGTTTTTATAATCTATCTTTTTAATAAACTGTCTGTACACTTACAAAGTTCTCAATGCTTCGGTTTACATGTAGGGACCCTCATTATGCTACCGTGGAAGTGTGGTGCTATTTGGGGCCTTGTTATGTGTTATTAACCCCTAGGTTCATTTTGTGCCGGATTTGTCCTTTAATAATGTATGGTGTTTACATGTGCACTGGATGACATTAGCCGGTAGAACTTGTTATATTATAGTAAATTAAGTCAAAGCTATGATGTGGTTTGCGTTTCTTTGTGTTGTGGCTGTTATACTGAGCTATATTTAGAAGGCCTTTCCAAATTTTCTTTTGTTTTAGACGAGTTGAACACAACACTCTCACCTTGACATTGTTCTGCCTATTTTCTTTCCTTTCAGTCTTGGAAGCCTAGTTTCAAGGGTGCAGCTTTGGCTTCAGAATTTAGGGGGACAACAAGTAAACAATACCAGAAAAACCCAAGACAAAAACACGTATACACTTATCTACTTCCTCTTTCTCTGACGTTTTACAGGTAAAAAATAATCAGAATTGAATAGGTATCTTTATGTTACAGTTACAACGCTGTTCTCCAGTTGAAGATACAATTGTTTATTGCAGTTTCGATAATAATTAAAGGAAATATGAAAAAAATAAAACTAGACAAACTAAACATTCTATGTAATTTTTCTGCTGTAACTGTTAATACAATAATCCTACTTAAACCGTTTAGTTTCCTTGATTGAGAAGATATATAGCTGTATTTGCATCTGTACTACGAGGAGCACTGTGTATTACTGCCTAATTTTTTACTGATGTTCTACTCGAGCCTCTGTTAAGTTGAATATTAATTGGGACTGAAAATACACATACCATTTTCATATTTTTTTGTATTCAAAAACATGCGTAGCAGGTTAAGTTCCAGGGCAAATAAAACTGTTGGCTGCTCAAGCTTATTGCTCATTGCATTAAGTGCATGGTTAGAAATGATACTGTATGAGCATATCAACATGTATGCCCCCCCCCAATCCACATGTGTACTGTATATTGCCTTGTCCAGTTGTCTTAAGAAGACCAGTTGATATGATCTTACCACGATGATAGCGTTTCCAATACAAAGATTTTACACTGTTATGACACAGTCATGACACATGAACCCTAACTCTAACCCTAACCCTAACTCTAACCATAACTTGTCATGACAAAAACCGAATGACACTTAAACGTTTATGACTTGTTTATAATGTCTATGACACATTCATGACAGTGTCATGTCACTCTTATGTAGATACCTTCAAGTAAAGTGGAACCGATTTTTGTCTGTTTTTAAAGACTTAAATTGACGACATATTGTAGGAACATGTCTGAAATGCAAAGACCAGTAGAGCAGGAGCATCCAGTCTGACAGAACAAACTAAACTAAAGTTAAAAATCTGACAACGTGCGCCAATGTTTTTATAATACTTCATGTATAAAAATAATCCATAATGCGGGACAGGCTGACATTTGTAGATGCAGTCTTAATATGCCGGGGGGGAGAACGTGGACCGGACATGGAAATGTTTATTTTTTTTATTTCCTCAAAGCTGCAGGTAGATATGGTACATAATATTAAGTAATCATATTACTTCATTGGGGTTGTTGTTTTGTATTCATTGTCTCTGTGTATATATAATCTATCTTTCTCTGTGGCCTAATATCTCGTGATATGTAAATGCTTGCTTCACATTGTTTGTGCGCACACCTGCTTTTAGTAATAGACAAACAGTGGCACTATCAGTGCAGAGGATCAGTAGAATAGATTTGTGTAAGTGGAGCCTTTGATCTGAAGCCCTTCTCAGCCTTCAGGGAATTACAGATTGTCTGCTTTTTCTGTGTTTGGGCCTCTCTCTGCTGATGTATCGCTCTCCTCTCACCTTAAACTGCCCGTCCCCGGCTTTGATCCCCGCCATTCCAACGCTATCCCACATGGCTTCCCTGGAAAACTGGAAAAAAAATACAAACCCAATCAGCACACGCACATCTAGACTGGCTGCAGAGTCTCATTACAGATATGACTCTGTTCATGTCTCTCGTTCCTTACTCTTCCCTTTTATAATCTCTCGCATACTCCCCCCCTCCCCTCCCGTCCTCCTCTCTTTATTCTCTCTAAAGAGGGAAAGTAATTAACATAACTGGTACCTCTTTCATGCCGTGTGTTTGCGTGACTGTGTGTGTTATTCTATTATATCATTTCAGATGTTAATTTAATCTTTTTTTTTGTTAACGTTGACATTTTGTTGTTGGCAGCAGCTCTGTGTCAGTAACACACTGTGTCAGTCTGTATAGGGATGATTGACATTAGAGTGTGATGAAGCAGCCAGTGAATGTTTTGTGTGGAGCATTTCTTAAGATAATTTCTTGTGTGTATGTGTGTGTGTGTGTGTGTGTGTGTGTGTGTGTGTGTGTGTGTGTGTGTGTGTGTGTGTGTGTGTAAGGACGATGGGATATGGATTCACATTTTGTCTCTTGGTGTTTGGGAATCAATTGGGAGTCTGAGGATGTTGATGTGGAGAGGGGAGGGGGGTGGGGGGGTGTTTTCACAGCACCCACATCACTTTGATTGCACTTTTCATTCGAAATGAATGAGGTGAGGAGGAAAACAAACAATCCGCTTCATCAATGTTGGCCTTGTCTCTTTGATGAATAGCTTTTTGCCGCACTTTTTCTGCCCGCGCCATGCGGCACACGATCGCTAACTTATGTTCTCTCTTCCGGTCTCTTTGTCTCATCTCCTCCATCTCGTCTTTCCACTCCAAATATATGCACCGCTGAACCTTTCTTCTCTTTTTTTTTTTTCATCCTCTCTCGCTTATCATCCCTTACATCTCTCTAATCTTCCATTCACATTTCCATCTTTCCATACGTCCCACTGCTTTCTTCCATCCCCCTAATCCCTTTTATCTCTTTGATGCTGCCCTTCTTAAAATAATTGTTAGTGCACTGTAACTTTTAGTCTTGTGTTTGATCCCTGTCTTATTCTATTTTAGCTTATATTTCCAACAGTTTTTTTTTTTAACTGCTAGGGCTGCACGATATGAGGAAAATATGTGATAACGTTGCTGAATATGGCTAAAAAGATAATACTTGTGATAAATATACAGACATTAAAGTGTACTAAAGTTCTGCTGCTTTCGGCATTCCGCTAAAACGCAATAAACTGCTTGTTGAATTTTAAACAAATGAAAGGAAATCCTTTCCAACATTCTTTTATTGAACAAATTGAACAAAAGTGTCGCAATGTATTTATTCCACAAGATGATATCGCGATGACGATAAATAAATGATATATATTTGTGCAGCCCTGCTGCTGCTCATTACTGTTTTATGTCAGAGATCTTCAACAGGGGGTCTGGGAACCCTAGTGGGTCCTCAGAGGGGGGGGGGCAAATTATATACAATTTTATATATATATATATACAGTATATGTCTGAAAATATATATCAACATGAATCCAACATATTATTAGTAAAGATAAAACATTTTTCTTAAATGTACTTTAATACACACAACATTGATAATAGGCTTACTGGCCTATAGGTAAGGTAGCCATAAGGTAGCCATCCACAGACACCCTTAAGCTTAAGGATTCACTGTGCCACATTTTAACATTAAAAGATGATGTAACATTATATGAATATGCCAACAATTATAAGAGCTTTGCATTGTATGCACCATAAAAAACTATGTATAAAGGCTTTAGGCCGCCCTATACCTTGCTGTACACCTAGCTTAATATGCAACTACATTTTATACAATATATATAGTAAGGGGTCCCTTTATTTTTAGCTAAGGGGTCCTTGGCCTAAAAAACATTGAAGACAATCCACTGTTTTATGGATTTGGAAGCGCCTTGTTGTTGAAATGTGCCATAAATTTGTGTCTATCCTACTGTCTACTTTATTCCCTTATAATTCCCATATTTAATGCTGTCTATTTTTAAAACTTTATCCTTGCACTGCTGTAGTTTTTATATTACTATGCTTTGCACTACCACCATGACACACACTCTCATACAGCACCTTACTTTTTATTTAGTATCTTTTCTTTTATTGTCCATATTATTCTTGTGGATTTATTATTTATCATCCTGTTTATGATGTATGTGTATGTTGTGTGTGATATCTGTAAACTACTGAGACCTTGAGTTTCCCCTTGGGGATCAATAAAGTATCTATCTATCTATCTATCTATCTATCTATCTATCTATCTATCTATCTATCTATCTATCTATCTATCTATCTATCTATCTATCTATCTATCTATCTATCTATCTATCTATCTATCTATCTATCTACAAATAAAGCTGCCTTGGCTTGCCTTGCCTTATCTTGTCTGTATCCTGTCTGCAGGTGCCGACCTGTTCTCTAATTGCACGGAGGAGTGCAAAGCCCTGGGCCACTCGGACCGCTGCTGGATGCCATCCTTTGTGCCGTCCGACGGGCGCCAGGGGCCGGACTACCGCAGCAACCTGCACGTCCCTGGCATGGACGCCACGCTGCCCGACACTGAGGTACCCTCCTCCGTCAACCTGTCCGACCAACTCAGCATGACTGCGTCCACCGCCTCGGCCAACGATAAGTCATTCTCCACCTTTGGCAAGGAGGGGCAAAGGTCACAGTCACACCACAGCCTTCACCATCACCTCCATCAGCAACAGCAGCAGTACAGCTCCAGCACGCTAGAGAGGAAAGAGTATGATAGGGGGACCCTACCGTACAAAGCCACCTTTCTCTGTGAGTATCAGTATGAAAGTTCCCTGGGACCCTACGACTTCGGTCTGGTCCAGTACAGGTACTAGAGGTGGGGAGGATGAATCTGATCCGGACTTTTTTATGTTAACTTTTTCTTCTTCTATTTTTTAAGGAGTTTATATAAAAAAAAAAACGGCTTTATGTTTTGTATGTTTTTTTTTTGTGTTTTATCGAATGTAAAATGTACGCTATTATTGCTAACTCCCCCTTTTTCAAAACCCACTTTGAGAAAATTCTATCTAACCCCATCCTAACCCTCAATACTGTCTGTAATGATGTGACTCATTATAAAATAAACACAATTTAAATTGGACCCATGTTAAACTGCTGTGGCCCTTTTTTTTTTTTTTTTATTACCTTTCCTCTAAATTTCCCCTCCAAATCCTCTCCAATCAGCCTTTTTATATCTGATGCTCATATAAGTAAAGGTCACCGACACACTCACACTTCACATGCCTGCCGTCTTCACACACCCACAGTTTAAGAACACGATTCCAGTGTCTAGAGAGGAAAGCTAGATCATCTCATGCTGTAAAGGACATCTTTTTTGTTTCCCCATTTGCTCAACAACAGAGTTTAGCTCGAGCATGATGACTTCCCTACTGAATAGCTCCAAAGGTGAAACACACAACCCACGCTTCTTCTCTTTCACGAGGATTGAAGTCCGGTTTATGTGCTAAAAAGGGAAGTGTCTGGTATCTAGCTTGTGGATCAATACCTGACATAAAGAAGGGTGGGTGGGTGAGTTGGGCTGTCAACCCTCAGGTCAAGATTCTTCAGTTGGACACGACTGACACGACACACAGGTTTGTGTGAAAGAAACGAGGGAAGCTGTTACTATATGAGGGGAGCTTTCATTTAGCAAATGAAATATTTTTCATATCCACTGGAATAAAAAGGAGTTTCCTGGACACTTCTTGCACACATGTCAATTGCTTTCCCGGCACCCACATCACATGAATATTCTATTAGCTCTAAGAGTAGAGAATGGATTCGATCTACGGTACATATTCAGTAGAGAAGTCATTTCCAGTCAAGTCACCGCCATGTTAACCACCATCCTCCATGATACTGCATGCAGACTGTGGGCTGTCTCTCAGGTAAACGATCAGCGCTATAACCTGCTCTTTTTCTTGTTTTTGTTTTTTTTCCATTCCTTGTTTGCGACGTAGCAAACCCGAGCCAAGCAATCTTCCTCTTGTGCATCAGGGCCGCGTGAAAGATAATTTGGATTTAGCCTGCAGGTGCTAGAGCCTGCTTCGCTCCAAATATAGCTGCCTGCGCGTCTGCTCATCTCGTCTGCCTCGCAGGGTCGGGATAAAGGCACTCCATATTCGCTCTGACCACAACACTAATATATTTTCATTTGACTTTTTTTTTTTGGATTGATGATTTCACCCGTTTTTTTCCCCCTGCTCTTTTAAAAGTAAATTGACGCCAGGTTGCCACGGCAAAAAGTTCTGCTGTTCATCAGTCGGTTAAAAAAAAAAAAGACGAGAATAGTCCCAGAGGATGAGGCTCTATTAACCAATTGGCATCGTGTTCTACTTTTAGAAATAGCACCGTGTGCTACTACTGGCTATGGCAAGGCTCTGATCACCATGGGTTGCCTTGATAAAGCGTTTATAAATGTTTAATGATCCATTTATAGATAATTAATGAAGCAATTAGCGCTCTGTGTATTTGCTGTGAATGCATTATGTAGCCACCAAATTGTGAACATTTATCTTCACTGATGGACATGTTTTTTACCCAATTCCCAAATTAGTTTTACCATTACACTGGCAAGGAGGAGCAGCTTTTAGGGTGTATAAATAACTTCAAAGAGAGTCCTTTGTGGCACGTATCCTTCAAGAGATGAGCGCTCAGAGCCGATCGTGTCGCCAAAGAGTCTCGAGGGATAGGGCGCCATTCGTGTTAACGAGTGTGTTCTCTGTCGTTTCAGCCCGCAAAAGGATTTGCTAGCTCGTTCCACGTGGACCTGTCGGAGACGGCGTGAGTCTCTGTGCTCGGACCACCAACACTGATGCCGGAGACGGCGACATTGAACTACACAAACAGCAACCCCGGACAGCAGCAACCTTGGTTAAGCTTCATTATCTTGTGTGGCGAACTGTAACAAAGCCTTGGCAGCAGTCGCCGAGGGAGGAGAGGAGAACTAAAATACTGAGTAGCTGTAAACCACTAGGTATCTGAGGAGCAATCCAAGGCCTTATTCCTCTCAGCAGGACTGAGACCGGGGCCCCCCCCAAAAAAAACCCCACTCTGACATGTGAACATTATAAAGTCATCAGCAGACGGATGAGAGGAAGCGAAAATAAACAGAGGAGTACAAAACAGGAAGAAGAGGGAGCGATTGACTCACAAAGGTGGGTTGTGTTTCTTTTTCTGGACTGAGGAGTTAGCCTCTAGAGATCTGTGTGTGCCTGTTTACATGAAGAAAAAAAAAAACTAATGTTTCTGTACAAACTTCAGCCAATGTCACACGGAACCCTTTAGCTATTTCTATGGTCACCACTTAGCCAACTGTACAGAGACTGTGTGTGTGTGGGGGGGGGGGGGGGTGGTGGGAATGGAGACTGACAGCCAGAGAGACTGGGCTAGAGACAGACTATTAGACAGAGAGATGGAGCAGGTGTTGTACAGGTATAAAATGACACAGGAAAAAAAAATAAAATAAAAAAAATGGGACGAGCAGAGGTGACGTGCAGTACTATAAAATTCTGTATCTCTGGTTTTTTGACTTGACTGTCTTTATATAACTTCTCTTTTTTTTCTTCGTTTCTGATGTTCTATCTGTGTGGTTAAAGTGTGCAGACTCTAAAAGTATTCCAACTTACCGACCGTGAGACAGGAAACACGCTGTCGGAGCGCGGAGCCGGGTTCAGTCCTCTTTCAAGTTTAGCCACTTCAGGAAGGAGATTTTAGCAAAGTACGCTGCATAGAGAAAGGAGAGAAAACAATCCTCGTGTTCAGTTTCTTAATACAATATTACAAATGAATGTTCTCATTTCTAAACTAGTGACTAACAGCTCTAAAGCTCCTTCCTGATCTGACTGCAGAGAAAGTGAAATGTCCCTTTACCAGGATATGGTTCCTTGATTGGCCTATACATAAACAATCAGACACAGTCAGTGGTTTTTATCATGTGTGCAAAGTGTTTACCGTGCTATTTTAAAACGCTTATAAATGAATATAAATCTATATATAACTATATATATATATAAATATATATATACAATATACTTTTTTTCTGAAAACTGTGTAACCATTGGTTAGTTTCTACACCTCATAATGTCATTCAATCTAATAATACCAAGTGCTACAAAATCAAGACTTGTATGAATTAAAAGGAGGAGGGATGCTTCAGCCTACAGAGCAAACCCCCCTTCACACCAACCAAGGATTAAGTTGATGTTCTTATTTGATTGTTACTTTTCACCGTTAACAGATGCTGGGCCTTGTTGTGTGTAGCGAAGACACCAGTTGTTTTGGCCTGTTGTGTATTTTTACTAGCAGAATATGTGTTCATGTACAGGAAAGGGGGACTATCACAATTGAGCTAGATATCAAAGGTTTTACAATCATACAAGAGAGGTATCCACAGGTAAATGTGGACATAAACACACAATACGTTGTGAGGCGCAAAGCATTGCGCGCGCGCACACACACACACATGCACGCACACACACACACGCACACACATACACACACAGGTCAAGTGGTGATAAATAAACAGTGTCATTGAAGTTCTCTATTGTGTGTTTTGTTGCGTTCACTTGGGAATCATATTGTGTAACTGATCAGAAAACAGCCTACAGCCTACAGCCATGTTACCAGGTCTGTGAGGCTGGGCTCAGGCACATGTGCGCTTTGAGCCAAATGCTAATGTTAGCCTGCTAACAAGCTCTAACGTGTTATTGCTAAGCAGGTGTAATTGTTTACCATTTCATCTTAGTTCAGCACGTTAACACGTAACATTGGCGAGTTAGCACTAAACACAAAGTACAAATGAGACTGATGGGTGCCAAGGTATTGGATGGATAGATTAAACATTTGAACTGATGGTGGTGCTAGATGAAAAGTTAGGGATCAACAAAACAATTACAATTCATCCTGAGGTGGACATTATTGTACAGAATGCCATGGCTATTATAAAATGTGAACCTCATGGTGGTTCCAGATGAAATGTCAGAGGACCACCAAAAGTCTTTGAATTCCTCATCTGGGAACCATGGATGTCTGTACAAATGTATTGCGCCAATTCATCAAGTAGATGTTGAGGTATTTCACAGGATAAGTATAAGGTGTGGCCTGCTGGTGCAAGAGGAAAAGGCAGGGCTCACCAAACTTACCAGTATTCAACCTCTGTGGACCAATAATGTATTCACCAAATTTCATGGAATCCATTCAATAGACATTTCACTTAAAGGCAAAAAAGTCAACCTGTTGGTGGAACTAGAAAAAAACAGACAGGGAATCACCAAAGTCAGTAGGATTCATCCTCTCGGGACCATGAATGTTCAAAATGTACACACTTTTATGGCAGTCCATCTTATAGATAATAAAAATGTCAGTTTCGCCTAAAGTGATGACCAACTAATTAACTGATAAACCAACATTGGCCATTCGTAGAGCTATGCTAGTAGCATTGGTAAAAATATTGGTGTACATTTGGAATAAAGCGGCTCCTTCGTTACAGTCAGAGGAGACGTGCTGTGCAAAAGTTCACAGCCAAAACCTGTGGACCAATTGTCCAATCAAAGCTGCTTATTGCCTGAAATCCTCATGGAGCACGACTGATTTCACTGTGGTTTTTAGCACATGAATTTTCATGAAAAGACATTCGGCTATCCCAAAAGAATCCCATGGACTTTCAAGATGTAATCACCATGGTGTTGCTCTACTTTCCTCATTCCCTGACCTCGATAGCTCACCAAAAAACTTTTCTGGTGCCTGTCACTCTTAGCTTTCAGTCTTTTCCCATAAAAAAATAAAAATAAATCACTGATCACCATCCCCACCCCCCCCCAATATCCCAATCCCTGCCCTTCATTCCAGTGTGATCTTCACATGGCCTGGCACAAGTTCATAGACGCAAGAAGAAGAAGAACGCTGGAGTCTGGATGTACTGCAGCAAAAGTCCAGGGTGAAAGGGGAGAGACGGCATTCCCCCGCCACTTGACAGCCTAGAAACAGAGACGATCTGTTTGTGTCTATCACGAGATAGCCTTCTTTTACCAGCAGGGCTACACATCACCAGCGCATGTGACTGATCTGGTGGTTGCCTTCGTGACTGAATGGCCTTCGGGGGTTCTGATTAAAATCTCACCCAGAAACAATCCAGTGTATGTTTATGTATGAGACTGGAAAATGGGGGATAAACAAAAAAAAGAAAGAAAAAGAAAGAGGTCACAGCTTGGTTAAGCTTGGTAAACAGAAGTTGAATAAGTAGCCATATCTTGGTAACAACAGGGTGATACTGTGGTATTCCTCAACTAGCCCTTTTTTCATGGAAATATTGCCTTGTGTCAATAGTGTCAAAGTTATTTCTATAGTAAGACTTTACGGCATTATCACCTCCTTTTTATGGACATGATTAACCTGACATAACCTGAATATTGTGAGCAGATGATCTGATCATTACCATGCTAATCTTATGTTGTTAGTGTGATCTTTGGTCCATACCTTTCCCCAGTTTTAAAGAGGGGCATGATGCAGTAATCGTTCAAATGGGGGCAATTGGGGTATTTTCAGACCACATTCATAGTGTTGCACTCGTTTGTACATTTAGACTTTGATAGCTGTGTGAGGAATAAGAAAAGAGAGCAGGAGCGATACATTCAAACCCAGACTACTCTCCCACCTCTGCACATGTGGCCACTTGCTGTGTTGGATCATTGGTTTCGGAAAGTTAAAAAACATTGTAATAAACTATATCTCTCCTAATATTTTCAAGATACACATATTGTTATTACCAAGAAAGACTGTCAACGAGCTCCCCATTGATATCAGGACAGCTTAAACACGTCTTCCGCCGCAGGCTAAAAACACATCTCTTCCGACTTGCTGAGAAGATGAAAGTTACAGAAAAAAAATAGAAAATTGCACTTGCATGTTACACTTACATGTGGCACTTTGTAGTTTGTCTAATTTGAAGCTAATGTACTTCTTCTATGTGATTCTTGCTGTTCTGAGTTTGTACCTTCATGGTTGAATGCACTTATTGGATAAAAGTGTCAGCTAAATGACATTTAATGTAATGTAATGTATAATTCCCATAGTATTAGCCCGGTAGTACCCTATTGTTATGACATTTTACGCCCTTATTACCTTGCTACCATACGAGCTGTAATGTAATGGCTGCCTATTGCATGGTTTCACAATCTGTGTATGGATGCCAGTACAATATCTAAGCTTCTGCACCAAAAATGCTGATATTTTAGTAGAGGAATACAGCATAAACCCATTTTTTTAAACATGCACAACTGCACAATGCATCACTGATAAAGTACTTTGTGGACTGATTAACTACTACTTTGCCAAAAGAAAATACGGTTTGAAATTAGAAATGTTTCCTGATTTAGCTGAGGAAATATCGGCTCAAATAACAAGCAAACAAGTCAAAGAATCTGCCCAATCATTTAATGTGAAGGTGTACAGATAATTCACAGTTGAATTATCTGATGCTGCGGACACATTTCAGTCAGCACTGGGAAATCTGTGATGAAATATTCTAAACTCCAGCTTTGTTTGGATTGAGATGCGGTTATGGACCATGGGATATGGATATTGATATGGTGGAATGAATCTCCCTACTTGAAATATTAGAGATTTTGAGGTTTGAAACCCAGCCCCAATTGC
Organism: Perca schrenkii; assembly: GCA_025617405.1. Lineage (NCBI taxonomy): Eukaryota > Metazoa > Chordata > Actinopteri > Perciformes > Percidae > Perca > Perca schrenkii. The sequence continues at coordinate 7,253,227 of CM046788.1, forward strand.
TACTAAGAAAGAGAGAAAGCATAGGCAAACATGTTGACTGTCCACGGCAAGCCAGACAACCTACAGGTGGAGACATTCTCTCAATGGCTCTGAGTTTACCGGATCTGTTTGCAGACGGAGAGAATACGAGTCATTACAACTGAATCATCTTGTCCATCTCTCCTCTTCTCTCCACACAAGGTTGAGTGAGGTGACCTAGCTGTCTGTCTGAGCCTCCCGAGCCTGTCGCTCATATTCTTCCCCTGGCAGACGCACTTCATTACTCTGGCTAAATAGACTTTCAAGAGACCCCATCAGCCATCATTTACACAGGCCGGCCCCCATCACCTTTCACCACGGCCACCTCATCAGACAGCCGCACCCGGCCATTCACACATGCACTGCATGGCACACCCATGCAGACACACAAACTAGATGCACATGCTGCTCTCCTTCTTCCTTTGCCTTCTTATCCCTCGCCACCCTATCAGTCAATGCTCATGCACGAACGCGCGCACGCACACACACACACACACACACACACACACACACACACACACACACACACACACACACACACACAGGCATCCTTGGGCTCTATTCCCCAGCTACCTCATCAGGCCAGAGCAGACAGCTATTACAGTCTGTGTCAGATGCCCATTTCTCCTCCCATTTCTTTCCTTATCTGCTGGCCGGCTAGGTCTGGAACAACCTATTGACCCGAGACCTTGCGCGCCCCGTTGACCTGGACTTACTCTGTGTGCATTGAACTGAATGCATGTTATCTTCAAAGGCAGGTTGGACATTGTGTTTGCCACCTGGGCCAAATGGTCGTCTGAATGATGTCAAGAAACTAAAGCTAAGCAACGACGTGTCAGCATGAATCACGGTTCACTTCACTGAAATCATTTTCTGCCAAACAGCAATAAAAGCATATAATCACACCTTAAAATATACAACCTTCAAAATAAGTATTGGTTGCTAAACAGCTATTTGAATGCATAATGTGGCATCATAGGTCCAACGATAATTTTTTAATTATATCACTTCCGGAAATGACTCCTCTAAATGCGAATGTTTTCAAAGTCAGAATAAAACATGTTTAATTATGTTTGAGATTAAACCCAACATGGTTAATTAACTTGTGGTTTGACACAAAAGGAAGTGAAGAATGTCAAAGAAAGACACTGCACTTTCATTCACGTTGTCTCTAGTTTTTCACAGGTCTTATTAAAGATGCTGTCGACAGCATCTTTTATTCCGATAGCTCCACAACAGACAGTGGACAGACTGTACCAGAAAGCCATCCAGGCCAAAATTACCCTCATCTGCGCTTTTCTTATCTGTTCTCAGGAATGAATAGGAGGCAGGTACTTTTTTTTTCAGTTTCCTGAGATGACCTTCTCCAGACTACTTAGGCCACAGCTACATCTGTCTTAATATATTTGTTCCAAAGCTGTCTATACTAAGACCAAGGTTTTTCTGCAAAGCCGGGCATTTGCATCAGGAAATTGTTTTTTGTATTGTTTTTTTTAAAATGTATTTTAATAGATGTTTTTAAACAAAAATGGGTTACACAACTAGAAATCTCCTTCAAGGAATAACTCTGTGCGTCAGTTGTGTGTGTAACGTTAGTGAGTCTGTGATCGTGAGCGAAAGAGACGATGTGCGTGACGATGAGTATGATAAGTTAGCAGTAACGTTATAGCTCAACGTAGCGGTGCAGTTCTGTACAGTTTATCTGTCAGTGAATAAATGCTACAACTCCTCAAGACCCAAGCCAAGTCCCTGTGTCTTGCTCGCCAACTACTGATGAAAGTGAAGGGGGTTAGCCCCGAAGTTAACAACAACCTCGGCCCAGGCTCACTTAAAGCGTAACTCTCGCCAAAATGCAACCTAGGGTCTTTTTGTGAATGTACCCGAGTCACACTTTCATTTAAAAGCATAATTAGGACGGAAACGCCACTTTTAAGATTTACTGTATTCTCGTTTTCGGTCAAATGGCCTTTTGAATGGGAGTGCTAGGAGTGCATCAAAATCGCTATTTTTAAACCACTACGAAGGCTCGACACAACATGAAGCTTTGCTCCAAGTATCACCAGGGGCTCTACACCTTAACGAAAGCATTGACAACATTGTTTGTGTACAGAGAGTTCACTAAAAAGAAAGGTTTTGAACAACTCACTTTAGCAGTTGTTGTTGTTGCCGGTCAAAAAGAGTCGATCTCCGAATGCAACGTAACAGGGAGGAGAGTAAAGACGGAAAGCTCCTAAAGCTTAGTTCCATATAAATGCACGTTGTTTTGTCGTTAGTGAAAAACAATATTGACCTTGTAGTTGAAAAAGAAAGACATTCGTCCGATGGAGTCTGTTCATTCGCATTCGGAGATCGACACTTTTTGACTGGCTAGATGGACGGCGACCGAAAAAACCAATAGCTACAATGAGTTGTTAAAACCTTTCTTTTTAGTAAACTCTATGTACACAAACAATGTTCTTGTGTGTTTTCGTTAAGGTGTAGACGCCCTGGTGATGCTTGGAGCAAAGTTTCATGTTGCATCGAGCCTTCTTAGTGTTATAAAAATAGCGATTTTGAGGCTAACATAAAAGTGCCCCTACCACTCCCATTCAAAAGGCCATTTGACCGAAAAACGAAAATACGGTAAATCTTAAAAGTGGCGTTTCCGTCCTAATTATGCTTTTAAACGAGAGTTTGACTCGGGTACATTCACAAAAAGACCCTAGGTTGCATTTTGGCGGTTACGCTTTAAGGTGGACTGACCTTTAAGGTTGACCAGCTGTTCTCATTTTAGCTGTTAAATGTAAATGGACTGTATTAATACAGCGTTTTTCTAGTCTTAACGACTTACTCAAATCGCTTCACACAGTGCAGGCCACCGTTCGTGCACTGTGGCAGATCCTGCCAACACATTCGCACACATTCGCATAACGATGGCGCAGCATCGGGAGCAATTTGGGGTTCAGTGTCTTGCCCAAGGACACTTCGACATGGGACTGGAGAGCCAGGGATCAACCCACTAACCTTACGATTGGTAGACGGCCGCTCTACCACCTGAGCCACAGCCGCCGTAAGCATGCTCTCAGTCATGTGTGTGTGTGTGTGTGTGTGTGTGTGTGTGTGTGTGTGTGTGTGTGTGTGTGTGTGCGCACGTATCTGTCTGTCTGTCCGCAGCTAATGTTGCATAGCTAATTTTGCAACGTGTCTACTGGATGTGTAAAGTGTGAAAATGAAAGTATTTGCTAACATAACTTAGTATCCAAAGTGTCCAAAAATATTAAATATTACTGACTTAAGACTAATTCCTGATTTAGATATACAATATATATATATATATATATATATATATATATATATATATATTTTTTTTTCTTTTTCTTTGGAACTGAAGATAATATGCTGCCACAACGAAAAATATCTTTTTTTTTGATTTGAGGACAAATGCCAGTGGCCGGTACGATCGGATACTGTATGCAAAATGACAATTCTGAGTAGAAAGACTGGATATGACACTCCTCTGGGCTCGGTCAACCCGGGGCAAAAAAACAAACAATGTTCAGTCTAGATCACAATTACTCTGCTTATTCAATAACACCACACACACACACACACACACACACACACACACACGCACGCCCTAAAACGTCTTGCCCTCAGCCACAATGGAAGTAGAGAGTTGGTAACCTGGGGTGATGGAATCAGGCCTCTGACTCACGCCCTGACCTCAAGGGGGGAACAACCCAGTGGAGGACAGACCTCAGCCTCCAGCGGTAGGTTAAAGCAACATGGCTGACAGAGACAAACAAGCTAACTGCAGAGCCAGGATGACTACTACAAAAGAACAAACATCACTGAGAGCAATAGCTGCCTGCACGCAAATCAAAAAACCAAAATAACATAAGGGCTGGGTTAATGCTGGTATGCCAGTGGAACAAAAAAAAAGCTTTTATGGATGCAGGGGAAAACAAATTCAATTTCAAAGGTTGTTAAGAGTGAATTTAAAAGCAACATGAAACCGTTTGCGACTTGACTGCCGAACACAACGCAGCTTAATAAGACAAAACCAACAGAAAGTGTGCAAACGTAAGGTAAATACAGGCCACAAAAATAAAAAACAACGGAGAACGTCTGCCTCGTTCCAAGCTATCATGAGAACAGCTAAAAACAGTAACAGAAAATACCTGACCAGCTGGGGGAAAAAAGAGAAATCATTTAGTCTGAGGAAAAAGAGAAAAGCTTGAGTTGCTGACTCAAAGCCTGGCACTCATTTTCAAGGGGATGTGTCAGGGTGAGGGAGAGGGTGTGGGTGGGGGCATAGAGGTCTGCTGTAGGGTGGTGTAACAACAAAGCTAGTAGCCTCTAGAGACCAACCTTATCTGATGCCTTGTCTCTGCCCCCTCCTCACCTCCCCAACCCTACAGATGCAGGTGCACAGATGCCAAGTGAAACACGAGGCTTTTTTCTCTCTCTTTCCAGTCAGAAGGAGAGCACCTGGTCCCCAAAGAGGGGAAGATGTGGAGAGGGGACGATCTAGCGATAGCCACTCCCTCTGTATGTCTAACTCTTTGCCCTCTCTCTCTTTCCACCCTCCTCTCAAATTCAAACCCTGCCTCTCCTCTTCCTCCCACCCTCCCTCCCTCCCTCCCTCTCCCTCTCCCTGCTTTCCTCTTCCGTTCCGCTGTCTAGCTCTCAGCTGTCAGACTGAGAAATGGCAGGCGAGACAGGGGTCTTCTGCCTGGGGAGATGGGCAAGAGAGGACAGAGGCCTCCAGACACACACGTGCTGACACACACACACACACACACACACACATATAAATGTGTGCACCAGTTCGCACCTGCCAACCTGTGCACATGTTGTGTAACACCTCCATGTTTTGACATTACACACGATGGCATGAGTTTTCACCTTAATAGGCCCAAAAAAGGAGTTCAAAATCCTGGTAAATGCAGAAATCTTAGTCTTAGTAACCGCCCATGCAAATCTGAATGTAGGAAATATTCATCAGAATGGAGTACTTCCTGAATCTAGTTAAAAGTAGGGTAGCTCATTTTGTCAGGTAGGAAATATCTATCAGAATGGACTACTTCCTCTATAAATGTAGCTAAAAAGCTCATTCTGTCAGGTAGGAAATATCTATTAGAATGGACTACTTCCTCTGTAAATGTAGCTAAAAAGTAGGGTAGTTCATATTCTCAGGTAGGAAATATCTATCAGAATGGACTACGACTGTAGTTAAAAGTAGGCTAGCTCATATTGTCAGGCAGAAAATATCTATCAGAATCAGACTCCTACCACTGTACATCATTATTTATTAGACAAAAGAAAGAGCTAAGAGAGCTTGTGGAGAGTGGCGAACTTACAGAAGGGGTGAAGAAAATGACACTGATGCTATATGCGTTTTAACGTAAGTAGTAGTTTGTTTTCATAAAGTAGGGGAGGGGTTATATTAAAGGAATACACCACCGGTTGTTGAAATAGGGTTATTCACCATCTCCTCTATATTTATATAGGCAATATATATATATATATAAATATAAATATATAGGGCAAACGCATTTTTGTCTCAGTGCATGCATTGTCTTAGTCCGGCAGCCCCGCCGCTAGCTTAGCTTAGCGTAATGAATGGAATCCTTTGTTGCCGTTAGCATGTTGTGAGTAAAAGTGACCCAACAACAAAAATAACAAAACCTAATTACTTTTTGTGGCCTGCGTATTCACAACGAGTAAAAATAGCAATGCAGATATTGACTAGATGATTTCCTAGGCAGATATTGACTTGGGACTATATTGGGTGGAAGTAGACTACCGCCGAAGCACTGCTACACGGGCACAGAGATTTCGGCAGCCCGCAGAGCTCCACCGCCGGTGCAAAGTCACCGTTTCTGGGTTACTGGACTACCAAATGCTGCTGCCCTGACTGAGCTCCACGGGGCTCCGTCAGAACAGTGACTTTGTGCCGGCCGGAGAGCCCCGCTGGCTGCCTGCCGCGAAGCTCAGTCAGGGCAGCGGCATTTGGTAGTCCAGCTAGCGGTGGCGCCACCGGACTAAGACAATGCATGCACTGAGACAAAAATGCATTTGCCCACCTACTGTATATAAATATAGAGGAGATGGTGAATAACCCTCTTTCAACAAACGGTGGCATATTCCTTTAAGAATGACTCCAGTGCATCACTGAACCATGATTTAAGTTTTACAATTTAACGGTCTAACGCCACAATTCGGTACTTACACAGTTTACATGTTTTCACCAAGTATCTTCTAATGCGTTTATGAAGAAATCACTGATTGTGCTTTACCCGGACATTAAATTAAACTGAGAATTGTTGCTAAGATGAGTGAATTTCACAGCAAATCAGCACTCAGGATTTTGGTGTATGCCTGCTCCTAAAAGTGTCCCCACATTTACATTTATACAAATGTATATATATATATATATATATATATATATATATATATATATATATATATGAAAACATTACAAAAACAAACTTCCTACAATTATTTTATGTTGATTGCAATCAAAACTGGATGATGAGGTTGAAACATTAGAGGAAAGTTTGCGAACAAAGGTTTTTAAATTGTGCTGCATGACGAGCTCCTTCTTATTATGGCAAAAAGAAAAAAAGAAAAATCACATTTCATATCAGTTAAAAATATGCAGTTAACACTTAACATATATAAAACGCATGTTTAGATGTATTTTTATTGTTCGACATTCAAGGAAATCTTATTTAATTCCTGGTGACAGGTAAATTACAAGATCAACACCATTCTTGTCTCTGTCCTTTAAGTATGAAGATGGAAACAGAGAAAAATAAGCTTAGCATACAGATTGGAAGCAGGGTGATAGTCTAGCTCTGTCCAAATGTAAACAATCTGCCTACCAGCACCTACAGTATGTATTTTGGTTTAAGGAGGCTGGAACTATTTCTTTGCTGGGTGCAGTGACTTCCTCGATTGTCACTGCGGGGTTATGAGCAATAATTTCCAGTTTGTAACTCCCTGTATTTCTTTTAATTTCGGACAGAGGCAGGCAGTTTCCCACTGCTTTCGGTCTTTATGCTAAGCTATGCTTATCACCTGCTGATTATTTCTTCATACTTATTGTACAGACCAACCCGTTCTCACTCCCAACTCGTCAAATACTGACGCTTGGTCAGTGGCTGTCAACGTCGGATACCGACGCAAAAATCACCCTTTACCGTCTGTATGGAACGCACCGGGCATAGCAGCAGCTTGACCGCGGCGCTGTAAAATGATGTAGTGTTAAGAGCGAAATCGGTAGTGAGTAGGATGAAAGACCGAAAATCCGCGTAAGGATGTTGGTTGGGGTGGTGGATGGGTCAATCAACACAGGACTTTCACGCAAGAGACATTTTGTAACCCCACCCAAAATCTTTTCCTAAACCTATCTGGCCCGTTCTTGTGCCGTATCTCAGTCAAACCTACGTCCCGACCCAGAGCACCAAAAAGGAACGCCAAGAGTACTGATCAAGTGAGTCTAAATAAGATGCCAAAGCGCTAGACGCGAGTCCTGAGAGCGTCGAATAGTGACGCAAACAGTCCCGACCCAGAGCGTCAAACAGTGACGCCAAGAGTTCTGACCAAGCGCGTCTAAATATGATGCTAAAGGACACTTTTTGCGTCAATAACAGACGCCAAAGGCACCTGACCAAGCATCACTTTTTTACGTGATGGTAGTGAGGAGGTTTTGTACAGACATAAGGATGGTTAGCCTTGAAATCTAGACACACCCTAGCGGCAGCAAATGTAATTTGCAGCCAGGGTCAGTCTAGCAACTCAGACTAGGAGTTAAGCACCAAAGTCATTCTTAAAAAAGGAAGATGTGTTCGGAGTTTTGCCGTCTGGATACGGCAAAAGTTTAATCTATCAGTTGGCTATGAGTGCAGAGGGAATTTGAAAGACAACCGTTTATCCATCTTGATGTGGGTCTGGCTTGTCAGTCTAGAGGGTGGTATCTATATTGTCATCTAACTCTAGGCAAGAAAGCAAATAAGTGTATCTTCCACAATGTCGAACTCCTCCTCCAATTATCTACAAAAAATACACATTAATGCAATGATACCATACATGAACTAGCCGCGACACTGCTGTTTTTCCTTTAATTGATGGGACTCATCAGATCAAATGGGAATATCTAACCAGAGGGCACAGAGCCCTTCATTATCAGCATGATGTGCTGGCAAGATCAAAGACAACACACGCACTGAGTCTGAACTTAGTTCTGAAACTTTTTCCATAGTCGGTGTGGAAAGTTCAGTCAGTGTGCGTTAGCCAGACTAATCCCTCATCAAAAACAGACCTGTGCTATTAATGATATGGCCCTGTCAAAACGGATGTAACCCAAAACCAAAATATAATGCCTCACAGCTGATCAAAGTCTTTATATGAACAGCTAACACAATCTACTGTATTACTGACGCTGCTTAACAATAAAACAACTGTAAGGCTGAGTTATTTCATGTCCTTTCACATTTCACAAATCATGTCATATTTTAGGCATGGTCACATAGGGCTGGGTACCGAATTCAATACGTTTCAGGCACTGACCAAATTGCCTTTAAAGTATCGAGTATTGAAAAATGCCTCATCATTAACTACCCAATTTCAATAATAAGGAGTAAATCTCATCAGCGTCAGTGAGCCAATGAGCATGCAGCATGCCTCTACCTAGATCTTATAATGTCTGTGATTGGCTGTCTAACGTTACACGTCGTAGAGACAGGCAGGAAAAACTCGTTACGGGGGCTCACGTAGTAGGAGGTAAAAAATAAAGATTTATTTTTGTTTTATAAAATTGGTATCGAAAAATGTATCTTTTAGGAACTGGTATCAAAGTCACAGTATTGGTACCGGTATTGACATTTTTTGAACAATACCCAGCCCTATGCATGGTCACATGAGGCCACCCCTATGACTAAGATTGCTCTATACAAATGTTGCTTGTTGAGGCCTATTGGAGAACATTTTTCAGACATTTGTGTTGACAGTTCACAGTCAGGATGTGCTAAACAAACTACTTCTTGCCAAGTTAGATCAGGAGATCTACACTACTGTCATGACCAACCTGATCTCCCAGAAAATTGTGATGACCACGACCTCTCAACACCGCGTTATGTGGCGGTGGCACATTATCTGTTAAAATGACGTGCGAACATTTTAGGTTTAGGCAATGAAGCTACTTGGTTCGGTTTAGGAAAAGACCATGGTTTGGTTTCACACAGGACACGAACAGCAGTTTCCTTGGTGAAAGTTTTGTGTTTGTTTGACCCATCCATCCACCCCGACCTCCTCACTATGTGGACGTTGAGACATGGCTGCATTAAACCAGGGGATACAGCATTGTTTACGTCGTTTTGACGCATAACGTGCCAGCACCATGTAACCAGCACCTGTTAAGAGGTTGTGGCCATTTCACATAGCAAACGAGAAATAACATTTTAATCAGTGGTTTTGGTAGCCATATCTATGAACTTTGGACAGAGACAGGCTAGCTGTAAACAGTAGTGTATGTATGTCTCCTGGGTTCTATGCTATTCCAGCTTAATATCCTCTTTAATATGACACATTAAGGAGAACTTTTGAAGGGTTTTATGTTCTCAGCAATGCTTTTGCCCTAGGTCAAATGTTTAATGCATTTTTCCCTGGTTCAATATATGTTGAAATCACCCACCTGCAGCTTATAACCTACTGATGTTATACTCTTTGAAACCCATTCCCTCAAATTTCCCAGCCATATAGTGTTCTTGACTTTAAACATTGGTATCTTCACAGTGGTTGGATTTTGACCATCTAAACGGCATTTCATTTCCAACTTCATTTCTTTCTATCTGAACTATCCGAAGATAGCTCTTACCAATCTTTCAAAGCTCGGAACCTGGGAACAAGGGATGACCCCGCTGTTTTCCACTGCTTCCAGTCTTTTGGCTAAGCTAAGCTAAGAGCCTCCTGGCTCTAGCTCCATACCTCACGCACAGACATGAGAGGGGTATCAATCGTCTCATCTAACTCGAGGCAAGAAAGCGAATAAGCGTATTTCCCAAAATGTCAAACTGTTCTATTAGCCTCACGTCTGCGCTCTTCAGAAGCTCAGTGTGGTAATTCAGTAAATACTGTTACAATTCAATCTTTCCATAAGCCAGAAATCCTTTTCGTGTAATGACTTTTGATTCTTTGCAATTATTTCAGCAAAATGTTACGCACACAGTAAAATGAAAGACATCTCACATATTGGCATATCATTTCTTTCTTATGTCACAGTCATTCCCTGTTGCGGATAGCATCCCAATATGTTAAATCCGAAGACAGGGCTGTGCAACAGTAATGTGCAATTCTTCGTGGACTCTTAGGCTTTTGGCTCCGGGCTATTTCTTTCCTTCCCAAGGTGTCGTCAGCGGGCCTTTGATGGAAAAGCACTTCCAGAGGGGTAATAGAGAGCGAGAAAACAAGCATGTATTTTTTATTTCCGATGAACATTGTAATGTTCACAAATGCCAATGGGAGATCAAAGCTGAGTCTTTGTTCAGTGAAACATTCGTTCAGGTCTCGTTTACTTAGCGATTATGTTTGGGAAGGAAATACATTTGTCTTTGACAAACTGACTCTGAAAGAAAAGTGGGATTTTTCTACATACAGAGGCAATGTACATGTACGGGAAATGTTTATATGAAAGAAGAGTGAGACAGTAGCAGTGGAGGGAGAAATTGAAATCTGACACTGTCCGTCACAATGGGAAACCCCTTGTGTGACAACAGTGTGACACTTTCATCCAACATTGCATGTGGAGGCAAGTGGAAACAAGCCGCATCTGCCCTCAGAGAGAACGGGCAGGGCTGGTCCTCAGTTGGCAAATGATGCTCCACATACGTATGACACAGGAAACAAACAACACACAAAAGCACTTAGGAAACATGCTTGTGGAAAAAGAGTGCACACAACAATCTGTTGCAAACTATTTCATCATTGTCTATTATCTTATAGATTTGCTGGAAGCTCCCTGCTGCTGGGCGCTGTGATTGGCAGGTTTGGGCATATGCAGCGGTTAAAATACTCATTCTACCTCCTCCACACACATGCACAAATCCTGTTTTACTAATGGGGTAGTCTCCCATTTCCAGACCTATCTTCCAACCCAGTCTCGTGGCAGTACGTGAAATGGTCACGTTATATAATCTATTGATACGTGTTCACAGGGATGTTTTTGGCGTTTTTTTTCGTGTTAGCCAGCATGAAAATGTAAAATAATGTATTTAAATGGGAAGCATATGTTGTGGTCACAGCACGACTACGGTAGTGAGTAGTATGAAATGCCGAAAATCCATGTAACGAGGTTGGTTGGGGTGGTGGATGGGTCAAACATGCGTGTGGCATTTTGTCTCCCCGTTAACCGTCCCGTTATTGTTGCGCGTTCCTTGCGGCCGTCTCCCGGCATGTGAGGCGTCCTTTCCCCGTTGTTCCCGTTATTGTTGCGTGTCCCCCGCATCCGTGTCCTGGCGTGTGAGGCGTCCTCCACTGCGGCTGTTTCCCGGTGTGTGAGGCGTCCTTTCCCCGTTGTTTTTTTCCAAAACCCAACATCCGCCATCCTGTTATTGTCGCTCAGCCCAGTCTCATGCCAGGTCGTTATATAGTCACGTTATTGTAATCTATTAAGTCGTGGACAGGTTACGTAAATGCCGTTTTTTTTGTGTGGCCATTACGAAATTGAAAGCAATGCATTTTAATGGGAAGCATATTTCGTGATCCCAGAACGAAAGCGAGTAGCGAGTAGTTGATAAGGCGAAAGTCCGCGTAGGGAGGTTGGTCAGGGTGGTGGATGGGTCAGAAAACACAGGACTTTCACCCCGGAGACCGGGGATCGCACCCCGCGTGTGGCAGTACCTTTGTCCCGCGTGTTGCAGTTCCTTTGTCGGCGTGTCCCGCGTGTGACGGTTCCTTTCCCCGTTCATTTTTTTTCCTAACCCCAACCGTCTTGTTATTGTGGCGTTTCATTTCCCATTTGTAGTGTGCCCCTGCGCGGGTCGCGAGTGGCGGCCCGTCCTGTTGTTTTGGCCGGCGTGTGGCGCCTCATTTCCCCGATCGCTAGTGGTGGCCCGTTCCGTTGTTTTGGCCGGCGTGTGGCGCCTCATTTCCCCGTTGTCGCGTCCCCCAGAGCAGGTTCGAAAAGCGTGACCTGTACACGTTCAAAAGTCGTTGCATATACACGAAAAAAACGTCAAAATCGTAACCTGTACACAAATTTGTGAATCAAAATAACGTGACTATTACACGACCTGGCGTGAGACCGGGTTGTGTCGCTCGTCCCCCGCAGCCATCTCCTGGCGTTTGCTTTCCCCGTTAATCTCTGTATAGACCATTTCGTGCTGGCCACCACGAAAAAAACGACAAAAACACGAATCAATAGATTAAAAATAACGTCATCATTTCACGAACTGCCGTGAGACTGTGTTGTGTCTTTACAGCACTGTGGCGTAAGGTCTGGCTACAACACACATACATTCTGGGAAGTTTGCATTTCTTTAAACCAATCACAATCATCTCAACATTTGAACCCCGCAAAAGAAAACGCTGCATACAATGTTAACTGAAGGTAAGTATTGAGTATTGAAAAATGCCTCGTCATTCAATATCCAATTTCAATACCCAAGGAGTAAATGAGTAAATTTAATTGTATTGAATTGAATCTAACATTGTCTGTGATTGGCTGTCTAATGTAAAGGAAAAACTCTACGTTACGCAAAGAGACAAGGCTCACATAAAGGCAGAAAACAAAGTCATGGCATTGGTATCGAAATTTTTTTGAATGATACCCAGCCCTAGTACTGATACAGAGTTAATGTAATTTGCTCTTGAAGACCAGTCTTTAGCCGTGTGTATGTTGTCCATAACAAATCCCCATCAGTCGGTCCCAAGACGTCCCAGTTAGATAGTTAATGCCGTGCAGATATTCGTTTTAAATCTTTAAAATCATTCCCCAAAAGAACCAAGCAGGCCTGCCTTATTGCACGATCCAAATGTTCTCAAAAACTTGCCATGTACCGCGTGTAAGTTTATTGTTGAAGCGAACGGAGTTTGAGAACAGCAACACACGTAGAGCGGAAGGTGAGGGACATCAGGCAATTATCCTGGAAATATACTACCACTGAACCAGACTATTAATAAGGTGACATCCACCATGACCTGCATGAGAGAAATTAAAAAAGCAAAAACATCTGCTCCTTCTTTCGTTACACACACGCCAGCAAGCACACAGACTACTAATATACTGAACTACTAGAGTACATGCACTATGAATAAATCACATCTCTAAGGTCTCATTGTGTAAGATGTCTGAAATGGAGTGTTTATTCAGTATAAGACGCTGTGTGTGCCTAAGTGTGTGGGGGCATACAGGTGCTTGGTTTACTTTAGAGAGTGCATTGTGCAGTATTTCATCCAGAGTACAGAGCTAGTAATTTCATACTGAAGGCTATAGCCATCTACTGCTATATTATATTTCCTACACCCTTTGATACGCTCTCGCTCTCTCTCTCTCTCTCTCTCTCTCTCTCACACACACACACATGCACACACACACACACAAAATTACACTGTTCCTTTGTTTCATATTCACAGCCATTCAGTGTGACTTGCAGTAACAGTAAACGCTATGAAAAATGATACGACTTTCTCCTACTTATTAACACTGACTAGCATCACAGGTGATGGAGTGAGTGGAAGCAGCTCGACACTGAAGGTAATGCTTTCAAACAGGGCTCCCCAGACCCCAGTCAAATGGAGTCATTATATCAAAAGACTCCCCATTGCAGTAACTATACATCTCCCGCTCTGTCTTCTCCCTGTAATGCCACTTAAAATATATAGTTACCAGGAATAGGGTGCGAAAGCCACCGTCATGCCAGCGTCTGGATCTCGAAGAATCTCTTTGAAGGGAGGTTGTTTTTATTAGAATCATGGTTTGCTGCAAAAAATATGGGCCACAGCGTGAAGAAACAGAAAATCTTGTACCATTTTCCTCTCTGTATTTAATTTTACTCCACTTTGGAGGTCCTGATGAGTGAATAAGGGGGAGAGAGAATAAAAGAACAAGGTGCGTCATATGTGTCCTTACCTGGATGGCAGAATTGGAACTGCATGATTCAGCCTTTTCAGGATAATCAAGCATTCTAAATTTTACCGACAAAACATAAGAGCATAAACAACAAGCAACCCTACAGGCGCAGCGAGAGACAAAATGTTTCAGCCTGCTGGAGGCGGGTCTCCAAGGTTACGTGTTGTATTTAATCCCCTGAACCCACCCCCCACCCCTAGCCTAATGCTGGAAGAATTTTGTTGATGTCTTAGGTTGTCTGCATGCTGCGTTTGTGTGTGTGTGTGTGTGTGTGTGTGCATGCGTGTGTGCGCGTGTGTGTATGCATCTCCTGAGACACAGTTAAACCTCAGTGACATCAGCAGCCATGTCTTATTTCCCTATTACAAAGGTCCCACTGTAACGTTGTGTCAGACCAGGGAATAGTGTCTCATACACAAACACACACACACACACACACAAACACACACACACAGTCATTAGCACCATGCTCTCTCACGCACAGGCACACACACACACACACCAGAGGGAGAAAGCAAGAGAGCAGAAAAAAGGCACAAAAACAAATTAAACCAAGTGCAAGATAGGCCTTTCATTATAATTACCATATTCAATAAAACACAGATTAGATAAAGGAAGAGAAGCTCTGGGAAAGAGGAAAGGGCTTTGTGAGTATGTGTGTATGTGTGTGTGTGTGTGTGTGTGTGTGTGTGTGTGTGTGTGTGTGTGTGAGTATGTGCCTGTATTTGAGCACATTTCTCATGAACTTGAAAGATGAGTAGAGGATTGTGCATAATTTACACTGTAGTTTTCAAAGAGGCCGCTACTCCGCAGATGGTACAAATTATGGTCGCTCCCCCACTCAGTTTTACTCAAGCATCTAAAGTCTCTCTAAAGTACTGAACCTGAAGTAATTATGACATCCAATCAATTTTAAACTAATTTTAGGTTTTGGCAGTTAGCTGCCTGTCTCGTGTCGTTGCATTATTTGTGAGTTAGTTAATGTTGCAAGCTAGTCTAGTTATTTACACCCATGCAGAAGCAGTCAGTGTTGACTTTTAGAGCATTTTTTATTTATTTTTTACAGCTGAATGTTGCAATTTTCTAGCATATTCAAAGTGTTGGAATTTGATTAAACACTGAATTATATCTCCATATATCTCTCTAATGACTCAAACACTCTCATTTGCATTTGTGAAAATAGCTATTTTTTTTTACATTTGATGACCATGCATTTAATAAGTTCTTCAGTAAATGAAGAAGTTAGCTGGGCTGCAACACAGTAGCTGTGTTTCTATTCACATACTTGGGCATTTTGAAGTTTCACATAAGATAAACTGTGTGGAAACTGCTAAATAAAAAAAATGTAAAAGTCCTCGACTGCACGACAAAGCTTTTTTTTTACGCTCGCTTGATGTGGTTTTGGTCAAAAAAGGGTTGATGCGCTCATTGAGATATGGAAACACCTTTGCCGAAAAAGTTCTGATGTAGTGAACACTTAACTCATACGCCTAATCTGCCCGGGTATCACATTCATTTGTCTTTGTCTCTGGACAGCATGAATCATGGCCAACACTAGCTGACATGAAAGAACAATTAGAACTTACCCAATTGAACCAAATTCCTGAAGATCTCTCTCCATTTTTCTTTCGTAGATGGGTTAGATGGCCAAGGCGACTTTCTGGTTAGCAACGTCTATTTCTACTATTACAGCTATGGGTAGCCTAAAGCGCCAACTTTTGTTAAAATGATGCTGTTGCATAGTTTATTCACTCCAAACCAGTTGATGGAAACGCGACTAATTCGCATTGCTTTGTTACAAACTTTCAAAAGTTTGCTTAATGGAACATGCCAACTTATTGGGACTTATTCATCGTATCCCCCAGAGTTAGATAAGTCCATACCCTTCTCATCTCCGTGCGTGTTGTAACTCTGTGTGACGCAGCCACTGCTAGCCTATCTTAGCCCAGATCCTGGAGGTAACCAGCTCCATCTAGCCTGCTGCTCCCAATAAGTGACAAAATAACGCTAACATTTTCATATTTACATGTTGTGATATGTATAGTCACAGGAAATAACAAGGTCACATGAGACACAGCCATATTCTAACTGTATACATACTGGGAACTATATTCTCAGAAGGCGAAGCACTGCTACTTCTGCTACTTGGGCGGAGTGATTAGCGCAACACCTGAAAAGCACCGTTGTTACTCTCTGCTCCTCACCACAGCGCTTCTTGTGTGCTGCGAGCAAATCACTCCGCCCAAGTAGCAGAAGTAGCAGTGCTTCGCCTTCTGAGAATATAGTTCCCAGTATGTATACGGTTAGAATATGGCTGTGTCTCATGTGACCTTGTTATTTGTACACACTATGACTATACAAATCACAACATGTAAATAGGAACAATTTGGTGTTATTTTATCACTTATTGGGAGCAGTACGCTAGATGGAGCCGGTTACCTCCGGCATCTGGGCTAAGCTAGGCTAGCTGTGGCTGCGTCAGACAGAATTATGACACGCACAGAGGTAAAAAGGGTATGTATGGACTTATCTAACTCTGGGGGATAGGGTGAATAAGCTAAAGTCCCAATAAGTCGGCATGTTCCTTTAAAAATAGAATGGAAGCTAGTTACAGCAATGTCAACTTACAATCGTAACTTGACATTGCTGTAACTAGCTTCCATTCAAGTTACAATCGTAACTTGACATTGCTGTAACTAGTTTATTCATCAGATTTTTTGGGTGTAAAAGCATGTCTTCCTTCATTATGTTTGAATGGGTAAGCACATAGTGTGTTGTCTTGTGCTGTCTGAAGTGACTGGTATTCAGCAGACTTCTTACTTGTTGATTGACAATGTCTCCTCCCAGCAACCAACAGCTGAGAAAAGTGAACAGAAGTGTGTATGGTGGTGTGATGGCTCTGGCCATAGCTGAGATAAAAAAACACATAAAGCAATAAAGCCGTTACTAACTATTCCTTAAAGCATTACAGCTAGTGATTACTTTCATCACTAGCGAACCTGTCTAGATGTTGTTTGATCGATCATTAGTCTATTAAATGACCCAATTTCCCAGAACACAAGGTGATGTTTTTCAATAGCTTGTTTTGTTCAACCAGAAGTCTGAAACCCAGAAAGATTTCTCACATTTGAGAAAGTGAAACCAGCAAATGTTTGGTATGTTAGCTTGATAAATGATTTAAACAATGAATCCATTATCAAAACTGTTGTTGGCTAATGTTCTGTTAATTGACTAATCAATCAATCTGTAATGTTCCTGTATATGTCAGTGTCTGAGTATTTTGAAAAGCTCACTGTGAATAAAATGTATTACCATATTATTATTAACTGTTTCAATACTTAAGTTACAGATACAAGTTCATGTTTTTGATGTTGGAATTGCCACAGGTTTCCAAAGTTGCACTTTTTTTAATAGCCTGCCCAAACGACCAACATATTGTACATTAGTACACGGTGTAAACATTACAGTGTTGCTTTGAAATAAGGTTGTAAGTTGTATATAGAGTACTTTATTGTTGTCCTGGGAAAACCATGTATCTCCATATATTTTAAACTAAAGCCACTGGTGAATTCAGAGAGAAATAATAACACAGCAAATGATATGATTACGCTATGGTAGATACAACGTGATTAAGTGCCCTTAAAGATGCCCCTATGGTAGATGAAAATGCTCTCTAGGATGCCCCTAAATATACAACTATAAATTCTACTGTATACACCTACAGTCTATGCTAGCCACCTGCGAGGGCACCCACCTGTCACTGAAAGCGGCCATGCCGTTAATTATGCAGGTCTTTAAGCCTCAATATAATTTAAACAGGTGAGTTATATAACACTTCACCAAGAAGCACCATGATAAAGTTACTTTTGTTTAAAGGTCCCATGGCATGAAAATTTCACTTTATGAGGTTTTTTAACATTAATATGAGTTCCCCCAGCCTGCGTATGGTCCCCCCAGTGGCTAGAAATGGTGATAGGTGTAAACCGAGCCCTGGGTATCCTGCTCTGTCTTTGAGAAAATGAAAGCTCAGATGGACCAATCAGGAATCTTCTCCTTATGAGGTCATAAGGAGAATTGAATTTCGGGAAAGAGACTTCAGATACAGTATTAGGGGACCTCTAAGGTCTATATAAAAGAGACTTCAGATACAGTATTAGGGGACCACTAAGGTCTATATAAAAGAGACTTCAGATACAGTATTAGGGGACCACTAAGGCCTATATAAAAGAGACTTCAGATACAGTGTTAGGGGACCACTAAGGTCTATATAAAAGAGACTTCAGATACAGTATTAGGGGACCACTAAGGTCTATATTAAAGCATCCAAAGAGCACCATGTCATGGGACCTTTAAGAACTACAATACATTTTATATAAAGCAAATCAAATCCAAATTAAAGGATTATTAAAGGAACACGCCGACTTATTGGGAATTTAGCTTATTCACCGTAACCCCCAGAGTAAGACAAGTCGATACATACCCTTCTCATCTCCGTGCGTGCTGTAACGCTGTCTGACGGTTCCAACATTAGCTTAGCCTAGCACAGATCCTGCAGGTAACTGGTTCCAACTAGCCTACTGCTCCAAATTGTGACAAAAGTGACAAAATAACGCCAAAGTGTTCCTATTTACATGTTGTGATTTGTAGAGTCACAGCGTGTACAAAAAACAACGTAACATGAGACAAAGCCATCTTTTAACAGCAAACAAACCGGGAACTATATTCTCAGACAGGCTTGCTGCGAGCATATCACTCCGCCCAAGTACTATATTCTGCCACCTGAGAATATAGTTCCCGGTTTGTTTACTGTTAAAAGACGGCTGTGTCTCATGTTATGTTGTTTTTTGTACACGCTGTAACTCTACAAATCACAACATGTAAATAGGAACATGTTGGTGTTATTTTGTCACTTATTCGGAGGAGTAGCATTACTGGAACCATTCACCTGCATGTTCTGTGCTGGCCTGATGCTGCTGGAGCCGTCAGACAGCATTACAGCACGCACGGAGATGAGAAGGGTATGTATCGACTTGTCTTACTCTGGGGGTTACGGTGAATAAGCTAAATTCCCAATAAGTCGGCGTGTTCCTTTAAGATGTGTGGTGGTCAGTATAGTCAGTGGTGTTAGGGAGCATGAGTGATGGGTGTGTGTGTGTGTGTGTGTGTGTGTGTGTGTTTGTTGTAAAGTGCATACAAAGCATAAAGATAAATACACTAAAGCAAAATAACCAGCAGCGTTCTGTCCCACTGTTCATTATCCAGCGTTGGTTTAGTGCTTGTGTACAGAAATGAAATGTTAGCAGTTTGATTATCACTTTATTCCCTTTGTCACAGTATTCTTGTCACACAACTCTATGTGTGACAAAATACACTTTTGTCAGTTAATATCACAGCTACACTGAGCTAGTGAAGTCTCACATCGGTGGAATCTGTGCGGCTAAAAAACATTTGAGCTAACTTTCTAATACTGACAGAAAGCTAATGCACTGAAGTGTAACTGGATAGCAGAGCTCATGTCTTTTTCAGGGTCTGGTTACAGATTCATGCTGCACACAGAGATTGGCACAGTGGGACTGAAGAGCATCTGGACCTGTCTATGTATTTAAAATGCTACAAGTAAAATGAGAAAGCTCTTTCCGTTTTGGCTCTGTCGCTCTTGTTGAACTGCAAATACAGTTTGTAACTTGTGTCTGTCTTTCCTCAAGTTGCTTTATAAAATGAAAATTAATTAGCAGCTGCCGCAACCATTACAAATGTTATTTATGGCTTTTTGCTAATACTGTTAATGCAGAGGATACCGATACATTCCTTGTTTGTGTAAGTGTACTTGGCAAATACAGAAAATATTTTATAATTATATTGAAGAAGAAAGAGGACAGGTGCCAGCTTTGTTAGCCTAAGGGACTGTTCGTTATTTATTTAAGGGGCCACCCTTAAATAAGTTCTGGGATCTTTAGTCAAAATAGACCTGACCCTCCCCTTGCCAGTAATAATTTTTCTATAACCCTCCAAAACGATTTGGAAAAAAGGGATGACTAGATTTTTACAACTATGATATATGAGACTAAACCTCTGCATTTTCATCTGACACATCCCACTCCTCTGTTATGGTGTGGCGGCCATTTCAGTAGATTTACTCACTAACGTTGTTGTGGAAACACAATAAGCATGGAAACTAAATGCACACTTCCTGCATTACTGCATTACTTCAAATACTAAGTTACCCTAGTAAACTAGTATTCACATGAAATAAAATAATATCTAAAATCTTTATTGAAATGTTGGCACGGTAAGATGTCCAGACTAGTGCAACAGTAATTTTTGTTTTTTGTCCTGCTTCTCCCATTTTCAGCCAGGAAATATTTTTTTTACTAAAGCAGTGTATGGAATCAGATGTATTTCCTACCACCATTTAGTTGTTTTGTGTTATTTAAGATATTTATAAAATATCTGGTCATGCCAGACATAATTATTCCACTCATTTTTTAAACAATGCAATTACCCGTTTCAGCTACCAGGGGGGCAGTGCTCCCCTTGCCCCCCAGCAAACTCATGGGTCAGACCAATCTGGTAGCAAAGGAGGGTCGAGACAAACTAGCCACTTTGAAATTTTGCTGTTACCATGAATACAAAAGTTGGGTGACCACCCCCCTAGACTAAAATGTTTTGGGTGACCCTCCCCTCAACAAAGAATAAAAAAGACATGACCCTCCCTATTTTCTTCCAGTGGTCCATTCCATAAATACTGAACGGTCCCTAAATAAATCCAGGTATTTTATCAACCTGACTGTTTCAAAGTAAACCTCGCCACAACATCCTCAAATTCTGCAGCTCTGCAATTTGTATTTACTTGTGCCTCTGTGTGTGTGTGTGTGTGTGTGTGTGTGTGTGTGTGTATGTGCTTATGCATTACTCCCCTGCGGTGATGCAATCGGATTTATTTATTTGCTCCTTAATTTGTCAAACAAGGTCAAACTCCCTGGTGACATTTTATCAAGACTCCTTTAGCCATTGTTTACACCCCAGCCAGACAGATTTTTTTTCACGTGGACACACAAGAACACAGACACACAGGCTTTTTACAAAACCAAACATTTACAAAGCTGTCGGTGCCCCCCTGCCAGCCAAAACCCAGCATGCCCTCCTTATAAAGTCAATGAATTTCATGCAACAGCCGCTGCGACATCTGACTATCAGGTAGAAAGGCTGTACAGTCCCATACTAATAAACCTTAATCATCTCCCTGAAAAACATTCACAGCAAGGCACTCAAATCCACGCGTAGGCATACCAAAACATTTCCACATATCCATTCCAGAAACACTAACATGCCAACTGTGCCCACGCCTCAACTGCCTCCCAATAATACATCTGCGCAGACCCATACAGAGACAATATTGTAAAAGCTAACACGTGTGCGGCTAAGATTCAGAACACAAATGGATGCACAGATTCCTCTCCTAACGCACAACAAATACGTTGAGAGGTAAACACCGTTGATCGCTCGCTCTCTCCTGGGTGGCTCATTGCAGCTAAGTCTCTTCCTCTGTGGGGTCTCAAACTGTCACTGAGGCAGAACTAATGCAGTTAGCCACGTAAGTCTGGCAGACAGAACCATGAACATTACGCTGTTCCGTACCTGTGTGTGTCCCCCCCCGCCCCCATGTGCATCCCATCAATTTCCCTTGCTCTAATGGCTAAGCATGTCTGGAGAAGGCAACAGGACACTGCATTGAAAAGAACGCGATTAGAGATTTGTCCTGAGATACCTGTGTGGTGAATTTTAGTTTAGTCACGTATGCAAGTATTCAGCTGGGATGATTTTTCAAACTTATATGGAAATGCATGAATACAGGCCGTATAGTGTGTTGTGCGCACAGACTCTCTAAGGGGCCAAACATAAAATAGGGCACCTCTTCTCTGTGTGGGATTAGGGGAAGGGTTGTTTTTTTTCTGCCCTAAGGTCACACAAGAACAGCACTTGAACTAAAAAGAGGGGCACTTGGGCCAATGAAAAGAGCACTTTCAGTGTACTTAGCCGGACCAATACAGGTGCTCCTCTGCCACCTCTCAACCACCTGGTGTGAAGGCAAAGCATGACAGTGTCACATGAGGGTACACACATGCCTAATAAATGAAGGTTTTAAAACAGGCACTTAGTGCAAAAGGGTGGCAATCCTCCATCCCCTGGGCACTGCTGGACAACACAATCATGTTGAAAGCCATTAGAAGGGCTCCCTTAAAAGGGTACTCCAGTGTTGCAGTTTTTATAAAGTTTGAAGGACTCACAGTAGACAGTTTAAAAGAATGGTCCAAATCAATGCAGCAGAGCCTTGGGCTGTCTTTTCGTCTCAGGTATGGCTCAAACGTTGTTTCCGGGTTGAACAACATGTTTCCTCGGAACGGTGTGGTTTTCTCTCGGTTGGTGGGTGTGTCTATCGTCTAGTGGCTGTAAAGGTACTTTATTGTCACATACACATACATGTAGCGAAATTCATTCTCTGCATTTAACCCATCCTTCAAGGGAGCAGTGGGCAGCCAATCACAGCGCCCAGGGACGACTGAGCCAGTGCCTTGATCAAGGGCATGCCTTGATCAAGGAAACCCACGCAAACATGGGGAGAAAGTGCAAACTCCACACAGAAAGGCCCGGAACGACCTGGACACGAACCCAGAACCTTCTTGCTGTTAGGCCACAGTATCGGTAGTATCGGCGGTTCAATGCCGACCTGCGGCCCTTTGCTGCATGTCATTCCCCTTCTCTCTACCCTTTCAAGTCCTAAGCTGTCCTATCAAAACCATATTCCAAACCCAATAATTTGGTCCAAAGAGACCTGCATCAAATGAAATCACAAGAGGAAGGAGTTTCTACGAATCTGCCAATGCTCAAGAGAGGATTAAACCAATAATAGAACTGGAAGGTGAAAACTGGGAGAGAGGAGGGTGTCTAAACAACCTAAGCGCAAACCTGATGATACTGGACCATATCACCATGAGGAGAAAAAAATATTCAGAAGTGGAAACTAAAGTACAAAGCACTATTCATGGTTTACTTATTTATATATTGTTTATTTGTTGATTTGAAATGTTTCTAATGAATAGAAGTTTCTATTCTAGGTAACATCTATAACGGCATGTCCTCTAAATGAATGAATTAATCCTTGCTAGCAGTCTTTCTATTATCAATATGAACCAGAGATGAATTGATTCCTGTTATTTAATGTAATTATCTCAAAGATTTCCATTTAGATAAATGTCTGTTAAATTACTATCCATCAGCGACTCAATGGAGATTGAGACTATGGCCCACTGATGAAAGCCCTTGCATTTGCAGTATTACGAGCTGGGTGTCTGTGGCGACATTCCCGGGAAAAATCACACGCGGCACCCAGTTATGGTGTGTGTCCATTGTCAGCATCATTTTAACGCTTCCCATTCATTTCTATGGGAGCAGCTGTGCAATGCATTCTGGTAGCATCGCGGGGACTTTGGAGAAGTGGTGCGTCGTGTCGCCTGCTCCTCATTTGCATAAAGTTGAATCCAGCCAATGTTATGCAAATGAGGAGCGGGCCGGCTCGGCTCAACGTCTCTCAAAAGCCGACGACATCTTTTAAACTTTTTAATCTTTTAAAGTGATGGTTCGGAGTAATTTCACCCTAGGGACCTTGACCTCGAGCCAAACACCCCCGGGGAGGCTTTTTTCACCTGGGTCTAACATTTGGAGAGTTAGCGTAGTTTATCAGCTGAATAGCTTAGCGCAGGGGCTAATGGACCCACGTTTGTATCTGGTAAATGACCCCACTAATAATGCCCGAAATAATACCAAACATATACAGTAGTACATATAGGTTATGTACTCATAAAACGATGGATTGGGAAAGTTTGTAAGTACACCAGAAGTTTATGAACACTTGCTTGTTGGCTTCTGCTCTCTGCTGTTGTTGCTGCTGCCGGCAGTAAGATGAGTGCTTAGGGCTGTCTACAAATTACAACACCGAAAAGAGATGCAACAAAAATATTTTTTAATTTAACTTTTTTTTTAAAGTAAGTGCTGTAGTATAACTAGCAGGAGACAAGTAATAACTGAGATAAGTTTGGAGTCATTACCTTATTTAATCATTAAATTAATACATATTTTTGTTGTATCTCTTTTTGGTGTAGTAAATTGTAGACGGCCCTAAGCACTCGTCTAACTGCAGGTAGCAGCAACAGCAGCAGCAGCAACAGAGAGCAGAAGAGAGCAGGCAAGTGTTCATAAACTTCTGGTGTACTTACAAACTTTCCAATCCATCGTTTTATGAGTACATAACATATTTGTACTAGTGTAGAAGTTTGGTATCATTTTGGGCATTATTAGTGGGGTCATTTACGAGATACAAACGTGGGTCCATTAGCCCCTGCGCTAATAAGCTTTTCAGCTGATAACGCTGCTCTACGCTAACTCTCCCAATGTTAGACCCTGGTGAAAAAAGTGGTTGGTCCACCAGAGAGGGTGTCGGAGCTGACAGACTCGCTCTGCAATTGCCGACTGACTGACATCACACAGACAACACTGTTTGGATCTCTGAGATCCAAAAACACACCTGCAATTACCACTTATTACCATCGGTGCCGCCAAAGAAGAAACGGATATTTCTGAGATTATAATGTACACCACTAAAACCCCACATCTCATTGCAACGCAGTGAAACAGTTTGTGCAACTCTATAATAACGCTAGAAGTTAAAAACATACTATTCCGATCAATGTTGCAACAAACTACATTTAGGACACCATCAGTTCTAAATCAGAAAATCTTTCCATGTTTTTATACACATCTCAACCTCTGATGGATTTTGAAAACATGTTGCCGGTATGAAGGCATTTGAGTAAAACCTGACTGTGTGATGTGGAGTCATTGTTTCATTGTGAGGCCGCAGGGTGCAGAGTTAAAGCAACTCGGGTACATGGACTGACATTTGAAAAAATAAATTACTGGATTTCAAGCATAACAACCCCTGCTTTCACAAGTCGGAGTTAAAAACAGCAGAATCCTCACTGTATAAGCATCAAGTGGTTGTTGAGACATATCACTCAAAACAACTAATGTCAAGGTTGCGCTAGAGAAAAAAAACAGGGAATTCTGAAAGTCATTAGGATATATCATCCGGGGACCATGAATGTCTGTGACAAATTTTGTGCAAATCCATGTTGTAGATGTGGAAATATTTCATAAGGATGGATAAAACATTTGACATGAACATTCAGGGCTTTACCATCGTCAGCGGGATTCAACCTCTGGGGACCATGCATATCTGTTCACAATTTCAAAGTAGAAGTGCAAAGATTAATCGATTAATTGATTACTTGTCAACTATTAAATTAATCGGCAACTATTTTGATAATCGACTAATCAGTTTGAGTCATTTTTACGATTTCTCCGATTCCTGCTTCTTAAATGTGATATTGGCGTCATATTGGGCTTTGGGAAACACTGGTCCACATTTTTCACCATGTTTTGACATTTTATAGATCAAACAACTAATCGATTAATAATCAACGGATTAATCGACTATGAAAATAATAGTTCCAGCCCTATTTCAAAGCATTCCGGCCAACAGTTTTTGAGATATTTCAGTCTGGTCCAGAGTTTTGGACTGACTGACATTTTCAGTATTTATCACTGGTGCACTTCCGTAGAGCATGCAAAAAAATCACTTTGGAAGCAAGTTTAATTAATGACTTGTACTACGTGAGGCAAAATGAGTGTTTCCCCACTCTATTAGCATGTATGATAAATATGCCTTCTCGCAGTACTGCTGAAGACATTTCACATTGAATATCATCTAATGGTGCCACTGTGGTAGACGACGTGCATCCAGAGTGGGATAATACCTAACGTTACAGCATATTAAACAAAATACTGCATATTAAGAAAAGGAAGAAAGGCATCATCAGGCATGTTTTATTGTTGCACCTGGTACCTCATTCGATGTCAAGCAGCACAAAAGCAAGCAAACAAGCTGGCAGAATAACTATATATTTTCTGGGCTGGGAGATTCAAAGACACAATCAATACATTATACAATACAATTCAAAATGCACTCTATGCAAGAGTCTGCCTCATCATAAAGAAAACAATGTGCCAATAACAATATCTGCCCACAGTTATTTGCGTTCACATGACTCTTCGAACAAAAAAAAGGCTTTCAGCCAAATGCAGAGAACAAAGACACACAAATTATAGTATATCAATGTGCTGCCTGGAGCGATCTATAACAGAAGAGCAATAAGGAGAAAACCAATAGCCTGATTTTTGAAAAGGTAGAATGCGTCTATCCAGGTAGTTTACACTGCTAATAATCTAAGAAAAGAGCATTTGAGTGAAGTGTCTATATCTTTACGTTGGCACACAGAAGAAAGGCCTCGCTTGGCTATCCTCACTGGCACCGGCCGTTACAGCCATTATCAAGATGGATCACTGTCATTGTAGTTTAATGGACAGGTGACCCATGTAACATGTGTGCGTGTGTGTGCGTGTGCGTGTGTGCGCGCGCATGTGTTTTCTGCACGGTCCCAAACCGTGTTGAAACTCATCAAGGCTCATTGCGGTTCCCGTGATTAGCAGAAGTTTCACGGCGATTCACGGAGCTCCATATAACACAAGCATTCTTTCTCTCAAATTAATTAGCTTAAATTAGATGTCAAAATGGTTAATTATTATGATGAATGTTTTATTGCAATAATAGTGAGAGGAATTAGAACAATGTTAAATCGGGGCGCGCACACTCAATGCAGAGATGTCAGAGAGAGTAATGGGTATAATTCATTTAATGGGAACAAAAATACCCACAGATTTTAATAGCAAGGACAGAGAGAGAGAGAGAGAGAGAGATGAGAGAGAGAGAGAGAGAGAGGGGGGAGGAATAATGAATGCATTCGAAAATGCAACTCATCTCCCTTTGTCGTATGGAGCTAAATGAAAAGAGGACGGTAGAGAGTCTCTCAGCTCGGCAGTGTTTGCCTTGCTGAACACAGAAGCCCACTTTGAATAGAAATGAAGACAAAGCCTTCAGCATAGTAAATTATGTGAGTGCTTTGACAACAGACATAATAGTAAGAGGTAGTAATGACTGAGCCGTTCTCAAATCAAGTACAACCGAGTTGGGTATTTGTTACAGTCACTTCCAAGTCTCACATGTTTCAACGTCTAAGCTCTGGACCTCTTTACCCAACTTTATTCTAATGGAAATATCTAATCAGGCTAAGTAATAGAACCCACTGTTGGGCATAATACACCTGAACATTTCAGCTGCCAACGCCATCACTCAAAGATTTGGCTGGGCTTTTTTAAAGGGTCATAACAGAGAGTTGGCATGTTTCAGCTTCTCCATTATTAATCATGCACTTTGTTGCGGAGCATTTTCAAATACATGTTGAACCGTCTTAGATATTTTTTTAAATGTGTGTCAATCACAAGTCCAGGTATCCATTTCCATTAATGTGCATATGATACTGAGATCAGGTAGCATAATCGTGAAATTTGTCTAAATCTATCACAGTGAACGTCCAAGTTTGTATTGATTTGTGTCAATGTTACATTAATATTACTAATCTGTATTGCCTAAAGTGACTTCACTTGATGGTACAGGTGGATGTGCCTTGTATGTTTATGTGACTGTATGTTTTTCTTTAATGGCACTATGTTTCATATGTTTTTTTTCTGTTTAAAAGCCCTTCTAGGGATGGGCATTGGAAATTAAAATCGCTACTACTGCTGTGATGTGTACATTGTGTGTTGAAATGTGTTGTTCAAGTGTCTATTAGGTAGCATCTGTCCCTATCAAATAAACGATGAATGGAAGAAAATTAATCGGTGAGGGGAAATTAAATTGATACTCACACACACGCAGGACCTATATACATGCATTAAATGAAGATATGTCAGAGTGAGGGGGCTGCTATGGTGGCCGAGATGGTTCAACAGAAATGCAAACGCTACAACACAAATACAAAAGCTACAACACGAATGCAGAAACTACAACACAAATACAAAAGCTACAACACGAATGCAGAAACTACAACACAAATACAAAAGCTACAACACGAATGCAGAAGCCACAACACAAATGGCTGCCCATTGAAAAGGCCGAACCAAGCAGTTGGGGTCTGTAGCTTGCTCAAGAGCACTTTGGCAAACTGGCACCTCTCCAGATGCTAGTCCACATGCCCTACTTTGTCCGGTTCTCAAGCCAAGTCCGCACAGGCTTTATACAACTTCTTTCACCTTTACCACCACAGCCTGC
Organism: Perca schrenkii; assembly: GCA_025617405.1. Classification (NCBI taxonomy): domain Eukaryota; kingdom Metazoa; phylum Chordata; class Actinopteri; order Perciformes; family Percidae; genus Perca; species Perca schrenkii. The sequence continues at coordinate 7,281,642 of CM046788.1, forward strand.
CACACGGAAGAGTGACAGATCTGAAATGAATTTGTCCAAATGTGTAACTAACTATTGATTGTCCCTACATTCACTTGTACCAGGATTGTCCAGTGATATACTGTGGGAAGAGATTTGATCATTTCTGTCATTTATCACATTTTGGGATTAGCTTTAACAACAATATGTAAATCAGTTATACTATGGCCAGCCACCACCTTCACCTGATGTCTCATGACATAATCTACCATGTGCCATGTGTGTGTGTGTGTGTGTGTGTGTGTGTGTGTGTGTGTGTGTGTGTGGTGTGACAGTGGTGTAACTGTTAGTGGCATACAGAACAATCAACTCGGTTTGTTCTAATCCAATTACTGAACAAACAGAGAAATCCAGTGGCAATGAGCTCCTGTGATTAAAAAAGATTGTGTTATGTTCTCTGTATTGGAAAGCAATATACACTGACATTTACCTTCTGAAAGTGGGAATACATGTAAATAATTCTCTATGGAAATGTTGCAGGATGATATATGACGTGTTCCTTAATATTATCAAACCACGCACATTCTATGTATAGTGAGCCTCGGCTTGCATTGCTGCTCTGCTTTGTTTGTAAAAAAGGAAATCGCTTCATTCAATTGCAATGTAATCTTTAATTACATTTGCAGTAAACTGCAATTTACTAATGCAGTTCCTTAATTCAATGACCTCTTTAAAAGCTCACAGTTGTAGAAAATGCATACATGCCAGCGGCGTTTCATCCTAAACCAGCAATGAGACAACTTTAAACCAAAATGCCGGCCCTCATCCGATTTGTCTGAGCCCAGTCATCCGTGGAAACAAAGGTTCACGCCAGGCCCTAAAATCCCACATATGACAACACCTGTGTTTGGTGTTTGTTCAAAGTATAGTGTGTGTGTGTGTGTGTGTGTGTGTGTGTGTGTGTGTGTGTGTGTGTGTGTGTGTGTGGGGGGGGTTCAGGATCATCTGTTACTGAGGTCATGTCAGCACAATCTTTGTGCTTGGGCTGCCTGACCTGACTTGTACTCCGTCACTGGTCCAAATAGGGTCTAAGCTGTCTGGCCTCACCATATGCTGGCTAACAACACCTCTGGCATCAAGGACCCGCTCACCCCTGCCTCTGAAATCCAGACCTGCAGACAACAAGGTTATGACTTAGACAATCAGTACATAGCATCTGCTTGCAATGGGCATCACATATTTCATAGCTAATTGTTTGGGCATTTTAGGCCTTTATTTGACAGGACAGCTGAAGACATGAAAGGGGAGAGAGGGGTGAATGACATGCAGCAAAGGGCCGCAGGTCAGAGTCGAACCCCAAGCCCACTGCGTCGAGGAGTAAACCCTCTACATATGGGCGCCCGCTGAGCTATCTGGGTGCCCATATTTCACATATTTCATATTTTTTGAGTGGCAGTTCTAAATAAGAACAGTTACACTCTTCTGTAAATTAGCTCTTTCATAGTTACAGTGTGTGGCCTTTAATGATATAAAGGTTTCTGCTCTACAACCACATCACCAGGCCCTTTTGTAACACAACAACAGGTGAAAAATGAAAGGAAAAACCAACATAAAGTGTGTCAGTAAGATGTTAGTCTGCCACAATTTTCCGGAACACTCTCGGTGCTCCGTGTCAAGTCTACAAGTCTCTGGAGTTCAACTGGAAGGACGAACACCAATCTTTTCCAAAATAGATCCACCTGTCGTGATTGTGGTGGTCCGACACATCAGTATAAAATACCCACAGCTGTAGTATAGTTGGATTTCCCTGTCTGTCCTGTCCGTCAAAAGTAAACAACTTTATCCACACGTGTGTCACTGCCGCCAACGTGACATACGTACCTTTATCGTTGCTTAAATCGTTCCAGTCCAATCTCTCAGGAAGACTTTTAAGACTTAAGACTGTTATTACAATTGTCTTTTGTTATTTATTTGTCATTTCTCAGTGAAACGTACATACATTTAACTCAATAATACAGCCAATTAACCTTAACAGCCAACTGACTGAACTCCTGTCATACACACATTGGGTCTGTTTAGGTTCGGTCAGTGTTCACCTTTATATAACAATACATGTGTTAAATAATAAATGTCTTGATACAACAAATGTATTTACATCAAAAACCATTCAGAAATGATTACTTTATGTAGTACTTTACACACATAAATACACACATTTGGCATGTTGCAACCCTCCCAGAGATATATAAATATATATATATATATATATCTTTATGGTGACTTCCTCACAGGCAGCATGGAGGCTCTGTGTCCACCTCCCTGACCAAACCAACACAAATAGCTTTCTGTTCTGTATGAGAGGCCTGTTGTCCCTCTCTGATGTCTGTCTGCTCCATGTTCAGTAACTGTGCTACAAAATAAATGTAGTGTACATCACAGCTTCTCCCTCTGTGGTGTAAATATGTTTGAGAAATGAAAGCTGACGAGTTGCACCTGCAAACTACACTGAACAACACGTGATAAGTTGTGGATGAACATGTTACTAATGGTTATGGCTTTCAGTTCTTGTGGCATCATGGCGATGAACGGTTACCGAACAAATTAAACATTAATGTTTGAAAGGTTATGATGGTTGGGTGCAAATAAATAGTATATATTTTCAGAAAACAAACTGTGGATTTGAGAATTGCACAACGTGCTTGGAGGGTAAAGATTTTAACTCAATGATCGTGCCAAAGCAACTGAGTAAAACTGTAATGATTTTGTTCCGCCCACACCACATTATTTAATTTAACAAAAGCCAAAGTTCACTTGTGTGCAATGTTTGCTACACAACACAAGTTGCCAAATGTACCCTTTGCCAAAAGAGCAAAACTATTTTTTTATACATCTGTTTAAATCAGTTAGTATATCTGATCAAAGAATAAGTAAATGTAATGTAAATGGACTGTTCTTATATAGCGCTTTTCTAGTCTGAACGACTATTCAAAGCGCTTTTACATGGTACAGGAACCATTCACCATTCACACACATTCATACACTGTGGCCGAGGCTGCCGTACAAGGTGCCACCTGCTCATCAGATAATCATTCACACACATTTACACTCCGATGCGCAGCATCGGGGGCAACTCGGTGTTCAGTGTCTTGCCCAGGGACACTTGAACCACCAACCTTCCGATTGGCAGGCAACCGCTCTACCACTGAGCCACAGCCGCCCAGAGTAGAGTATTACAAATCTGACCAAACCAGCATACTGCAGTTCAAATGGGTTTAGATTTGGTTATGGTGAAGGCCATAGCATATGATTTGAATGGGTGACTCTCTACTCTCTCTAATACAAATTTCCGTTTTATTTGCCACATCTGTACAATGTTGCTATGCCGTAATAACTACTGAGTTTGTAAGTCAGTGGTAACTTTCCTGAGACTTTTTAAAGGTCCCATATGGTAAGAATGTCTTTTTTATTATTATTATTATTATTATTATTATTATTATTATTATAAAGCAGGTTGAGGTGCTATATACTGTAAATTCTGTGATATCGAAACACTTAATGCACAGAGAACTGCACAAAACCCATATTCAGAAATGGAGCATTTCAGACAGAGGGTGAATACAGGTATACAATAACAATGTGGATTTTGAACAATAAAGCATGTTTTAGTAGAAACACAAAATACAAGTATGAACTAGAAAATTACATGGGATCTTTAAGACAACATTTGGGGTTTTGAAGCTAAACTGAAAGTAGGGCTGGGTATCGTCGTATAGAATCTCCATGACTTCGATACCGGTTCCTAAACTTTTTTAAATACCAATTTTATAAAAAAAAAATAATAATTACAACATTAGTACACAAATCATTGTATTCATTTTTCAGCTCCTACTACGTGAGCCCCGTGTTTGAGTTTTTCCTGCCTGCCTCTACGACGTGTAACGTTAGACAGCCAATCAGCAGCATTATTAGATCTTGGTAGAAGCGTGCTGCATGCTAATTGGCTCACTGACTCTGATGAGATTTGCTTTGAAATTGGGCATTGAATAACGAGGCATTTTGCGATACACGATACTTTAGAGGCAATTCGGTCGGTGCCTAAAAAAAGCATTGAATTTGGAACCAAGCCCTAACTTAAAGCCTCCAAAAATCCAAGGAGGGAATACTTTATTTGTACAGGATTGCTTGATGGGGTAGTGTATAGTTCTACCTGCTACTTGTGCCAGAACAGTTCCTATGATAGCCTCACTGTAGCCATCAGAAAACCTGCGGGGCAATCCCCTAACGACGGGATTCAACGGATTATAGAAACATCTACAACTTCTAGTGCTAGTGTGAACAAACTGTGATCCACAGGTAAAATAATTTAGAAAGAATAAGCTAAAACTGAATATATATTGTATATTTTTGTTCCCACAGAGAAATACTTACATAACCTGGTGCTGAAACATGCAATTACTATAATAGAGCCTCTTCCAAAAAGAAGAAAAAAAAGCACTCAGGATCATATGGTATGTACTGTTCATGTACAGAGAAAATTTAAGTATGCTGTATCTACTAATGTAACTGTATTGTAAATGTAAAGTATAATCTAAGTGGGGTGAACAGATGGTTTTATTTAGATTCCAACAATAGCATGCCTCAGCGTATCTGAGGCTCCTGCAAAAGAACATCTTTTAACGTGGTCTTTGAAGTTGTGATCAGGATGCACGATTGGATTTCTGTGTGTGTCTGCGTGCGTGTGTGTGTGTCAATGAGTGTGCGTGATTTGGGTTACATCTTCTCATCTGGTCTTGGCATTATGGAGTCAAGCTTGTTTTCTTTTTTTTTTTTTTCTCCTCCTTTGCCTCGCAAGTTGCTCCCACCATCTGGAGCCAGGCTTTGAAAACCAGGCCAAGTCTCTCCCACCAGAATGGCATGGAAATATACCCACACATACCCAGCCGTCCTGTCGCTCCCTCTCAAGTCAGCCGCGGACTACAAGCAAAGATAACACGACTGGTGGGTTGAATGGAATACGCAGGGATTTTGATGGGTCACTGGAGACGCAGAATGTGGCTTCTTAGGGTGACCATTTGAATATATTCACCCTATGAAGCCACATCTTAACTTGAAAATGCATTACGGTGAATTTGTTTGTGGGTGAATGTCTATTTATCCAGGTCAAAACTCTACAAACAGCAGAGAGCGATATGCAGAGAGAGCTCAGTTAAACGAGTCAGGCTGGAGAAAGAGACAGGCGGAGCTGAGGAGAGAATGGGTTCAGAGCTCCAGTGACTTGTTTGTGTAGTTAACTTTCTGCCCCCGTCAGCGTGGAGGAACTCCATTGACTCGCTTCTGTCGGAGGCCAGGGTCATTTGCATAACCTATTCCCCTCTCTCACTGCCAGTCGCCTCAGTCTCTGTTTACTCCGTGTGACCGGGGCCATGTTGGATCGCTCCACTGCTGCGCTGTGTTGATTCCCCTGTCTGTGGCTGGGCTTTAATTGCCTTGGTTTTATGCTGGGTCAGGCTGTGTGCGGTACACACTTCTTAGTAGGCCTCATTGTGACAATGACCTTTAAATTGGTCTTTCTTTAACTCTCTCTTTTTCACACACAGACACAGGCAAACACACACACACACACACACACATACCCACACACACACACACACAGTGCTCGCATTGCCTCAGTTTCATTGATTTTTCTCATTTCTGTTTACTGGGAACTTGCATCTTTCTTTCAAATAGAGACCCATGAATACAAGCTTTGTATTCAACAGTGCTAATACACTACTGCTAAAAAAAATGAAAGGGGACTAGCAAAATGTGTCACAGGAGACTCTGTATATGTGCTGTATATGTGCAACCAAATGTACAGACTGCTGAGGTTAGATTAATTAGGACACATGCATAATGATCAAAATAATAAGACAGAGACTGACACTGTGTGATGTCATTATTGAGTCCCAACACTGTTTTGGGTGCATTTCAGGGAACATCTGGTGGAAATTAGATTAGATTTTTGAGGGTAATAAGCAGTCTCATACAGTGTCCATGAGAAGGAAGGTAGCTAATTGTCTATATATGACACACCAGCTGTCAATTAAAAATAGTCTGTTCTACCACACGTTTAGTCATTTAGTAAATATAAAATCCATCAAATGATATTTGAATTTCCTTTGGGTCCTGTACTAGCCTAACATTTACAGTATTCAATAATGGCAAATATGTAGCCTAAGTATATATGTCATCTTTTATTCAATTCAATTCAATTTTATTTTATTTGTAGTGTCATAACATAACAGAAGTTATCTCAGGACACTTTACAGATAGAGTAGGTCTAGACCACACTCTATGTATCTAATGTACAAAGACCCAAGACTCAGTGTGAAACGTATGCACTTAGAGGGATCTAAAACTCCCCATAATGCAACAAAACGAGTAGTTTCTATATAATGGATGCTACATTCTGCTACCAATCCAACAATGCATTGCATAACATTGATAGGTGTGAAAACTACAGTCGTGCAACTCTCCACCTGTCAATGACGACACAAATGGATTGTTTTACAGAAGTGCCCAATCCACAGTGCCCTCTGGAATAAACCAGCGTGTCCTAATACATTGGCTCGTATGATTTATGCATAATTTCCCGTGTGTTATCCTAACAATGTCCAGCAACACGATCAATCAGTGCACCTACCCATGCCCCAGCCCCTGCACTGCAAAACCTGTTTTAGGCAACAAACTACTTGATTAGGTTTAGGCAACACAACTACTTTGTAAGTTTATAAGTACATTTCTTACATACGTTACGTAACTTACGCATGTGGCATCTCCCCCACAATGAATGAATATATTAATGAATTGCTTATTATTGTGTCTGGCCCCATTATTGGATTATTGAGACTAATTTTAAATAAACACTTTCCTAGTGCTGAAACTAACAAAATATATACATAAAGTTAAACGAAGTTACCATTTCAACATAAAACCCTTTCAGACCAAAATAAATTATAGTAGGAATTCTATGTAATGCCAACAAAACACAAGCCTTAGGTGATCGTGCACCACACCCACCCCTCCTCCATGGAATTGCTTGTGGCCAAGGAGGACACGGAGGATTCAAAAAACATGATGGAGTCTTCAGTAGAGACAATTATCTTGTAATTTTTATGTCCTCTTTTTCTCCAAATCTGAACGCTGCTGTGACGTAAAGCGCATCACTCGAGCTCCTGTGCACAAAGTCGCCGGACTACACCATTTTAAAATCATAGCCATACTGAGAAATACAGAGAGCGTTTTGTGGAGCTGATAGGCTTAACCTTTGTCTGGTGTTCAGGTCTGTGGCACCCGTTTTCAATGTTTGTTAAAAGAAAGATTATGCTATTTATTATTTCTATCTCAAACTCATTGGCCTTTGCTCATTTTCTGTGAAGAACATAAAAAATAACTTATTTTCAATGACACATAACTATTACATATGAGGTGTTCGGGTCTACTGGACGTGAGTGAATTTAAATGTAGGCTCTATGAAACTATGTTGTCTTTCTGCACCTGCTATTCCCCCACAAAGTTACAAAATTGTTACATTTCAAGCACTTTCACCTGTTCTGATTTTCTTATTCTTATTTTCTTACAACAAATTTAAATGATCATATGATCATAAATGTGATCTCACAGGGGTAAATGGCAAATATGAACCATAAATTTTGTATATCATTGGTAATTGAGCTAAAGTAAACACCTATTAAGTATTTTTACATAAATTGTCATAGCTGTATTGATTTAAAAGCCTAATAATGTAGTGGGTCCACCAGACCCAGGGACATTGGCTGTGTAACAAAAAATATGAACACCACACAAGGGTTAATTAGCTTTGTATCAACTCCTGGCTTAAATAATTGCACACTATAGCTTTAAGTATGTAAGTTGCATAACAAAAGTAAGTTATAAGAAGATCCATCCACCCCAAACTCTTCCCTACACAGACTTTGTTGCTCTACATACTACACTACCTGACTGAGCATCCTGGCTCACGTTTACGTGAGTTATATACTGTATGAATTATAGTGCGTTACTGTTCTTTTTGTAGGTGCGAACAGTGAATGGGAACAGCCTGTCAGTGTCATGTCACTACATAAGAGTGACATGACACTGTCATGAACGTGCCATAAACATTATAAACAAGTCATAAACATTTATGACATACAACGCTTCTTTTAGTAAGTGTCACTCAGGTTTTGTCATGGCAATGGTTATGGTTATGGTTAGGGTTAGGGTTCATGTGTTATGACAGTGTCATGTCACGCTTATGTAGATACCGTCAAGTAAAGTGTTACCCAAGTTTCTATTATAAAGGGAGCAGTGATTGGAGGAGTCATTTAGGACACAGCAGTGGTATGAGTCTAACGAATGCAATAAATGTAATTACAGTAAACATATTACTGTTCAGCACATCTCCAGCTGCTCCAGCTGCATGGGACATATCTGTGTACTTAATATCCTCTGTAATTGTCTATAGGGGACAACTTGTACAGTATCTTTCCTCTCTTGGAGACAAGGAAAAAAAAACATGTCCCCTCCACGGTCACATATTTGTTTCCCTTAATCCGCTATGAATCATAGCAGCTGCTTCACAGCTCTCTATGGATGGAGAGTTGCTGTCAATACCCCAACTGGTGATGTCACAGCAGGTGTTTTTACCTCTGACAGATGATGCAAAACAGTGGCTGACATCGCTCGTGGGGTTTCCCTTGGTTTAATCCAGCATGTTGCTAAGTTTCAGCCAACAGAGATCATTGCAGCAGCAGTGGGTGCCCTGATGGTGAGTCACTGTGGATTTGTCCTTGCCTGAAAAGCTGAACGGAGGCTGCATCTTTTAAATCTTAATTCTAGTGACAAACAGTTGTCCAATCATAATGACACAAGTCCTGTGGAGCGCTGAGAAGCTGCAATAGTACAAGGTCAGCTCTAATGGTCAGTAAGAAATATAGAGCTGCAGTGTTCCCCACATAATTACATTCAATTTGTGGCGGTAGCTGACGGGCGGACGGATAAATAATACCGTACATAAGCTGTATTCTACATGCTTTCTAATAACTTACTTCAACACTTTCCAAAAAGGCAACAGGGCACACACACTAGGACGTACTGCATTATTGAAAAGCCTCTCTTATGCCATGAAGCTAAACAAATACAAAATAAAACCATGAAAATAGTGTAGTCTCGCTTGCCGGTCCTATCTCCACAGCGCTGCGGAGGAAGGTCTGGCCCATCTACACATACATTCCAAGATAAGAGAGAAAAAAAAACGCTCTGGGTTGTTTGTATTTCTTTAAACCAATCACAATCGTCTTGGGAGGCGCTAAGCTCCAGACGCAGCGACAGTGGCTCTGCAAAATGGTCTCAGGAAGGAACTTGTTTTGGGGGAACATTTGTACCCCCCCAAAAAAACCCGCTACATAACAATATTAAATGTTAACTGTTCACACAATACAGTAACATGAGCTATTAAAATTAGCTGGATACATGGTTAAATGTAATTTGCTCTTACCAGTGTTGTGTGTATTTTGTCCATAGTTGCACGATGTTTCCCGAAACCAACAGAGTATTGCAAGGCGAGGGACATCCGGCGGAAGATCCGGCAATTATCCGGTAAATGAATTGTCCTCGATCCAGACTAGGAGGAGTGTTACAATTAGTTTCCACTCACAAAGGTCTACTCTACAATGGCGAAGCAGTGCCGACAAATCTAAGTATTTGGGCAAAACTCGCACTTGTGAACTTTACATTACGTGCATAAATCTATAAAGAATAAGAAAGGTAATAAAAAATATATACTTTTACTTTTATACCTGGGCGGCCAGCCCAAGAAAAGTCTATGTGTGGGAAACACTGAGCTGTGGTGTGAAGTTTGGTCCCAGGTGTATTCATAAAAAACATCTGCATGTCCTGATGTGAAACACGTTGGTAATGAGGCCGGGAAAAACATGACTGACTTCTGGTGAAACTCTGACAATGTTCTGACAAACACGTAGCACTGGCACAGGTAGGATCTCCACTGAGTGCCATCTAGTTTAGTGGATCAGCCAACAAGATCAAATAGGCAAACATCAAAATGCTGGAATGGATCCAGGATGAAGCACAACCACACTCCTTTTCATTGTCTTCTCTGCATCTGTGTGCCCGGTTACATGTGCTCTTATCACTCTTGACTGACTGAAGGTTAAGTGAGGATGCCAAAACTACTTACGAGGGGAGAAAAAAGAAATGAATGAAAATGTGAGCTGGGTATTTGGAACGGCCTAAAATGTTCTTCTGGCTTTTGTAAATCCTTACCCTGTTAAAAAAGTAGTAATGAGAAATGCTAATTTGCTTTCTTGCTGACTGATAGAAGAAGCTTTAGCCAGCAGGTGGTTGTTTAGCTTTGTAGAACGACTAGTAACAGGGGCAGAAGGGAGACTCTCAACGGACCGCTTGGACCTGCAGGATGAGGGTCAGCCGAACTAGCAGTGCCGCTATTGTGCTAGCTACTGCTAGCTGACCACAATTTCAAACTGTTACAATCAGTTTTTATTATGCTACCATACTTCTTTAGACATTTTGACAAAGCTGGGGAAAGTCACTGAGTGCCAGTTTACATATTATCATGAATTAAAGAAACTTGAAAAAAAGGGGATGTATGGGCAACTGGCCACTATGCTAAAATATGGTGCCTCTTTCATTCCTATGAAAATGTCTCACTGGCCATATCTGCTGAAAATGTCGCCAAAAGGCCCATAGAGCATAGAGCATGTGTACTTCCTTCTCCAGCTGAGCCAGTTGAGTCATGTCCAAGCGGCAACTTCTGGTGCTGAAAAATGAAGCCAACTTGGAAGTGCGAAAAACAGCAGTTCTTTGAATGGCTTTCAATGACAGTTCACTTGAAACTGGCTCCAAAAGGAAATCAATCCCCATAGACCGCCATGGTAAAAGGCCCAACTTTACAGAAGAAATAACATTTTTTACAGGTACCAAAAACGGTTTTGGTCTGACTTTGGATTAGCCAGGATTTAGACAACGTCAGGCACTGCCAAGATGGTGACAGCCGAAGCCACTGGGGACTGCCAACTTTGAAACTTTCAGCTTAATTTGGACTTTTCAGAAACCTTATGGGTGATATAATATAGACGGTCCATATTTTATACAGTCTATGGTCGTGTCTAGATGCCCAAGATTTGCTAGATTTCCGTGAGGTGGTTGAAGGGTAGGCATTAACCCTCAAAGGTTGTCAAGCAGCGAGTCTCGTGACCATCTAGATATGACCGCTAGTTGAGAGCATGCGTGTCTAAGACTTCCGCTGGCTGAGCCACCTGGTTTCCCGTTAGCTCCCAGCACACATGAATGGGATAAAATTACTTTATTCACGCAGCTATTCTTCACTTCAATGTTTCGGGGGGTTGTGATGTTGAGATAAATGTATTCACCGTTTCAGCTGCTTCTTTTCCGATGATTTCCAATTTTTGGGGCAGTGTGCATCATGTGATGCTGCTAATTGCAATACCTAATGTGGCCACAATGCAAAACCGCCCCACAGCCGACCTCCATTATTGGGAGCTGCTACTGAGATCTTTGACTGTCTCCGTGACCCTAACCTTGCAGGTTGTAGCGGTCCCCAAAACCTCTCCTCATCAAACCTGTAAGTGCAATACACAGTTGATGAACCAGATTATTAAGATAACCTAGCTACTGATGTTTGACTGTCAAATTGAAATGCACGATGAGTATTTTGCATGTCACACAGGAAAGGAGTAGGTTGGATTTTCAAATGGATTCCTGTTCAATATCCTGAGTAAAAGATTAGGGTTATTCTCATTTATGTATTCTGAGTGACTTTTCCTTGCTTTACAGCTTTTTACAGATGACTTTCCCAATGTTGGCCCTGTAATATAGCCTTATTTTATACTGGTTTTCCTTTAATATCTGATGTAATGATAAGTGTAAGGAGGCAGGTAACAGAATAAGCAGCAACAGCATTCTGGCCATTTGCTGTGTAAATGGACAGGACAGGCAGCTTATCTAGCTCTATAATGGAGTGGAATAAAGGAAAACAAATGTGTTTCTTTTAGAAAGGACATGATGAGGAAAATATGGGTAAATAGATGTACGGGGAGGTAACGTGTATCTGTTTACAGCTCAAGTGGAGTCAGTTTATGTTAGAGCCAGATAAAGTAGAAAGGGGCATGAATAATGGATGAGGTGGATGAGGCAGGCGGGGAAGAACAGATAGATTCAGGATGGGGAAAAAAAAAGATTATTGAATTTCCAGTGTACATCTCAATTAAGTAAAAGCAGAGATTAGATACATTTTAAATGATGAAATGTATCACCCAGAGGAAAAACATAGTCTATATGTTGTATTTAAATAAACTTAAATAGACTCAACACAAGCATACATTTATAAGTCCTGTTAACATTAATGGATTTGATTAGTAGATACGATGAAAAAGTCAAGCGGGAAGGAGAAAAGAAAGCAAGCCTACTGCTGATAAAAAAAATACATGCATTCCAGCTGTTTTTCTTTATTATAATTCTATGAATACTTTAAACTACCTTCAGCCTAAAGGTCAGGACAATGGCTCCACTGTAAGAGCTGTCAGTGCTAAGAGTTTGTCATAAATAAAGGGGGCTCACACTATCCCTACATGACCCCTGGGTATTATAAAGCTACAATCCTCCAACAACATGTGTTCCTGGAATTAGGCCTACCATGTATCTGCCCTAAGCTTATGGAATCAGAGCATTAGTTGTGAAGATATTCATGCATTTTGGCATACATCTGTTTGGTTGTCGGTACAATAACACTTTAAGATTTATCTTTGTTGTCTTGTGAAAACTAAACTAAACACTGGTGGTACTGTATTCCCCTAAAATACATTACAGAACACTGATTCAGTATGATTAAGGCAAGGCAAGGGATGTTTATGTATGTACCAATTTCATGCACAAATCCATTACCTAAAGAATAATTATCTTTGATTGATGCAATTACCAGACCAGATTTTAAAATACATGTCAAAGGTAAAACTAAAAGATACCAGAGGAAGTTCAGGATGTAACAAAGATACAGGCAAAAGTGTATAGTGCAGAAAATTGCGTACAAGTGAAGCCAATGTGGAAGTGCTTTCAACCTGCATTGGGTCTGATGGCCAGCAGGGGTCAACTCCACTGGTTGCAAAAAGAATTGTATAGAAGTCTACATGAAAATGACCCTACTCCTCACTTGATTTATTACCTCAGTAAACATTGTCCTAAGGAGCTTATGGTCCCAATCGCTATACGTTCAAGTCCTCTTCAATACAGCATGATGCTCATTTAGTCAAGTATGGTCCCAATTAGTAAAATAGACAATACATATGGGTATTCTTTGCTGCTGTGTACAATCCTAATGAATAGCTCATTGTAAAAAAAAAAAGATAGGATAGCACGTTGCTAAGGATTAGGTCTGCAAAGTTGTTACTTTTTTCCATTATTCAGTGTATAATTTTGTATGTATAAATTGTCAGAAAATAGTGAAAACTGTGTTTTGTTTAAGACACAAAGCACAATATCATCCTAAAAACACAGGGCTTTTTAAGCAGGGGAGCGGGGAGAGTTTCTGTCCCGGAAGAAATTAAAGGGAAAACACAAGACTTTCACCCAAGAAACAGACGTTTGTGTCCCAGGAGTATTCCTTAAAGGGCAGTTTTTTTTAGCTTAATTTACCTTAACTGAACAGCTTTGGAGTCATTGGAATGGTTATATGACTTTTTTTCGGATTGAATGGTGGTCGTCTCGCTCCCCCCTAGCGCTTGTGAGCGGAAAAACCACCCTTGCAACTTTCGGCTGGCGAGCCGCCAGCCTCAGCGTCAGGAAGTATCGCATGTTATCAGGTCTCGTGATGTAACGAATTGCTTCACGGCACTGAACACATCCAGGACCCGGCTAACAAGGTAGCAATAGAGTTTTTCACTCTATCGTCATGGCTGAGCTGGCAAAAAAATATACAGAAAGCTAGGAAAGCATTGTCGGAGGAACGGCAGACTGACCGAGCGAGGAGTCAGACAGGAGTAAACATAGGAGCTGCCAAATATCTATTTCGAAGCTGTAGGAGGAGCTCTATAGAGAAACCTGCCAGTAAAAAGCAAAGCAATGGCCAAAACTGCTTAACACCCCTTTAAAGTGATGGTTCTGAGTAATTTCACCCTAGGCTGCTTTGCACCATGACCTCGTGCCAAACAACCCCTCATAAGCTTTTTTCCCTTGTTATAACGTTGGTGGAGTTAGCGTTATCAGCTGGTTAGCTTAGTGCAGGCGCTAATGGATCCACGTTTGTAGCTCGTAAAGTACCCCACTAATAATGCCCGTAATGTACTCATAAAACGAGGCATTAGAAAGTTTGTAACTACACCAGTATTTTTACTGGTATATTTAAATAACACTTGTCTGATGGATACTCCTCTCGGCGTGAGATCCCATGAGATCACGCACAGAGCACAACATCTATTGCCGGGAAAAGACTACTGGAGAAGAAGACCCAAAAGAAATAGAGTGAACAGCAGATGCAGCTACTGCAGCGTGAGACGGTAGGACAAGATGCCACACAGTTTATTGTTTTTTGTATATATCCCGGCTGCAGTTTAAAAGCAATAGATCTTGCGCGGTAGCAGCCAAGAGGAGTATCCATCAGGCAAGTGTTATTTAAATATACTTCTGGTGTAGTTACAAACATTCTAATGCCTCGTTTTATGAGTACAGAAACTATTTGTACTACTGTAGAACTTTGGTATCATTCCGGGCATTATTAGTGGGGTAATTTACGAGATACAAACGTAGATCCATTAGCGCCTGCACTAAGCTAACCAGCTGATAACGCTAACTCCACCAACCTTATGACAAGGGAAAAAAGCTTCTGGGGGGTTGTTTGGCTCGAGGTCAAGAGCCAAGGGTGAAATTACTCTGAACCATCACTGTAAGGGGGCCAGTGTTCTAACCCAAAACACAAAATTTTTTTCTAATCTTAACTAGTCCTTTCGGTGCCTAAACTTAACTGTCGTTGCTACACGACAGTCAACTTCTTTCGGCCAAACTTAAATGTAACGGCCGCTGTCATTACCGTCCCGGTACCCGGCTCTCAGTCACTTTTTGTCGGCTAAAATGAACTGTAACTGCCGCTGTCACCTGACATAAGTTTTCTTACAACATCATAGAACTCATTCATAAAATGCATTTAGTCACTAAACTCCCATTATGAGCTCTCTCAGAGCGGCTGCTGAATCAAGTGGGATGCTTATTGGTAGAATTCGGTGTACCGGTCTTGTCCGGTGTTTGGCTTCGTATCAAACCGGTTTGAAAGTTTTTACACCAGCCTGAGCCTATTTAATACCCATTTCTTCTTTAGTTTGTCTCAATCATTCCTTATTGTTCTCTTCTACACACTTATAGTGTGACATAATCTGTCCTAATGCCTTCAGCTATGCAAACAGAATGATTCACTCACATTCAACTGTTGAGGGAGGTAGAGTGCTTTTCATAAGTGAGGTCCATTAATCAATTAATTGTGTGCGGCATTACGACCTCATCAATAACTACAGCAGCTCAAAAATCATTTATATTACTTACAGCCTCAAGAGTACAACACCAAACCCACCAACGCCACCAAAACCTAACCAATAAAAATGTCTGTGTCTGGCTCCATTTAAAACAGTCGACTCCTGCAGCGGCTGAATAAGTGCTATCTGCTGGGTAACTTTGTCAACATCATAATCATCTATGATTGGTGTTTTTTCGTCGCAGTAGAGAACACAACAGATGCTGCCTCATTACCCATACACAGTCTTGTCTAAATTCACACACATGCAAGGATGTGCACAGGAAGGGGGCGTAACGTATAATTTGTTGCTTTGGATTTCAAATTATGTATTTTATTGGGTTTTTTGTGTAAAACCTACTTGCCGTGAGGATTTCAATGAACCTAAAATGAACATACATTTCCTATAAATATTCAGCAAAAAATGTAACATACATCTATAGACTGCATATAAACTACAGTTCACTTTAACACAAACAACATCAGTACAGTAGCAGGGCTCAACACTAACTTTTTAAAGTTAAAAAGCCATCAGCTTTTGGTTGCCGAAATTGACAATACGGTTGCCATGTTTTAAACTGTCTATTTTTTTTTTAGCAATTAAGTTCTTATGTAGCTATGTCACACATTTAAATAATGAAACAATGAGATAAGGTCTTGTAATATAATTTCCCATCCCTCTCAAATATGGGTGCAACCGATCACAAAACTCACAGATCGGATCACCGTTTTGAGTCACAGATTGGATCAGTTTTCAGATCAGCACAAAAAAAGGGGTAATTTAAATAATTATTACACATGCAATAACTAACTTTTAACAATAATTGCTTCTTTCACCAGTAAATTGCTGTTAAAGGTGCTCTAAGGCTTAGAGCACCTTTAACAGCAATTTTAGTCAATACTTCGAACATCAACAAGAAGTAACGTCACCCAATGTTGGGTGACGTTACTTCTTGTTGATGTTCGAAGTATTGACAAACAAGCTCGCCCCTCCCTCTACCTCATCCCGTCCCCTCCCTTCAGTCATGAAAGCGCATTGTGGAAGTAGCTTACGTGCTAACGTCGCTGCGGTGATGGCTCAACCAGCTCCTTCTTGTCAGTTATTGGCTGAAACACTGTTTGCTATGTTTGGTGGTGCAGGTTGGCCAATTTGTTTTTGTTGCTGTTTGTGGAGCCTGGGCTGTCTACAGAGACTGCGTTTTTTTACAGTGTGTTCAGTGGACAGGCAGCTAGTGGATAGTGAGGAGATGTTTGCTGTATGTGACAAAAAATGTTGTAGCCTAAAAAACGCATGACATCGCATAGAGCACCTTCAAAAGACAAAAACTGATGAGAAAAGGGTATTTTACAATAACTTTGAATGCACCACGACATTTTGCAACATTTTGTCATGTCTGTGTTGTTTTTCCGAAAACAGCAGCGACCAAGTGCACGTCTGTGTCTGTAAGCTCATAGCTTTAGCAGACAGTCCTGCATTTTAACCGTGTTGAATCCAGTTACTACTGTAGCTAACGGTAGGCTAACGTTACCTTCTGCCAAGTTTAACGTGTTATTAGTGTTTGCTAGCGTGACATGCAGCGATGTTTCTGTTGCCTTTACCGTCTGTTTCGGAGCATCAGAGAGCAGACATTTAAGCGGCACCGTAATGAGGCACCGAAATCCGCGTTGCTATTCCGTCCGGTAGGTACTGGGCACCGGTGCCATACTAGCACTGGATTTTACCATGCGCTGTGAACAGGAAATTGCGTTGCCTGTATGTTTTCACAGCGAACGCGCGTGTGTGTTAAGCAGTCGCACAACAGCTGAAATGCTGTGCTGCACGCAAACATAGTGTTTAAACGGAGACAACCAACAGGTGGTTGCCAAAGGAGGCAACCAGGGTTCATGAAAGGGCTACACTCACACACACACACACACACACACACACACACAGAGGTCCCTCCCACCGACAGGAGACGGAAACAGCGCACCCAGAGGATAATGGATTAGTATAGATTTAAGAAGATTCCACTGTTAGTTAAGTGCATCTGTGTGTGTGTGTCCTGTATCAAGCACAGCTCATCTATTAGATACAACAAAACAAAACATTTCCATTATAAAGAAACCATGGGTAATCTGTCACTTGAGATGAGAGGGAGGGGAGGGAAGTGGGTTTATTTGTGTTTTTGTAGAGAGAACAGCTGTACTGACTCGACAGTACACACCTTCTCTTGTCATTCTACAAAAATGAATGGCCAAAATATCCCACAAACACGTACAGATCACACCTCCCAAGTACCCAAACACAAAGGAGTCCACACAATAGCACATGCACGCCAATTCAGTCACTGTGTCTCAGCAGGAAAACATACAGTATCTAAATGTAGGCCTACTTTGCACTACACAATTCCATCTGAGCTTTGAGAGAAAACTATTTTTTTACTTCTCTTTGATGGACATAAAATCTGTTACAGTAAATGAGACACTTTGGGGCATTGAGCACGGACTGCTTTAATAAGTGCTTTTGGCTATGAATACTTGAGGATCCCAGCCGTGGACTGTCAGACTGTAGGAGAGCGTGCCCCCGCTAAATGCAGGCTGCTTGGGATTTTAATAATAGATCAATAATGCATGTAGTAAAGATTACTGGGGTGCAAACTGGAAAAGCCAATTCAATTCTGCTTAACATATTTATTTTTCTCCATTAGCATCTCACTCTGTGATTCTTTCATTTTGTTGTTGCTTGCTGGTAAACTGTGCGTACTTTTCCCCTGCTGCCTCTATGAACAGGGGCGGGGGTTAGAAACTTTTGAATAGGGGGGCCCCGGGCTGGGGCCCAGATTCAAATAATAGGGGCACATTTGTAAAATGACTTAAAATGTGTAAAGATTCAGCATTAAAGATCAGCATCTTGGCATTAATAAACTGCATTGCTTATGCATTATCCTGTGTAATAAATGAATGTCAAATGAAATAATAATTTCAATAAATAGCATACATTTGTGACTCCAAATAGCCCACGGCCATGTACAGACTATGTTGCATGTCTTTGAATTGATTTAGCGTCTCTTTGAGACAGTTTTGCCATTCTTTGAGGACGTTTTATGTCTCTTTGAGATAATTTGATGTGTCATTTTGGGTCTCATTGTACTCATTGTCATTGTAGTAGTGTCACTTTCTGGTCTTTCATGTTAACAGTCACTTCATACAGAGGATCTGGTCTAGGGTCCTGGGGCCTATGCCTGATAGGCCCAAACGTTTAGCTCCACCCACATTGAGCCACTCCTCGATCTGCGTACTGCAGTCAGGGCTTACTCGATAGGCCTGCTCTTTTTTTTTTTTAAGATTATTTTTTGGGGCATTTTAAGGATTTATTTTGATAGGACAGATAAAGTCATGAAAGGGGAATGACCTCTATACACGTGCGCCTGCTCTACCAACCGAGCTAACCCGGCCACACTGACCTACTCCGTTTACACGTGGCCGGCTATTTTCAGAAATGGACACTTCAGCCTCTCCGTTTTCAAAAATAACATTGTGCACAGCTGTCAGTTTTCAGAAAAGTGTTCGTTTACACTTCCCCGTGTATATATGCCGTCAATGCGGTCAAGAGCACGCCAAACCTGTAGGTGGCAGTGTAACGAGAAGCTCAAGCCCACGTTAGCCAATCAGAATCCCGAAAATAGCAACAACAGCAACCAATCACTTCCTCTTTCTCTCTCTCGGCTGCCTAAACCTCCGTTTGTCTCAGTTTACATGCAAACGTGCAAACGAAGATTTCAAAAATCTCCACTCTGGCCGGAGTTTTTAGAAAGACTCGGTTTCAGAGGCGAATTCTCGAAGGGAAATGTCTCCGTTTGTAAAAATAACCATGTACGTGTAAACAGGGTCTGAGGTGCACCAGGGATGGCACGTGTCATGCATCTGGCCTGACTACAAAATGTCCTGATACTATGTCGTCTCCTACAGCGTCTGGAGTTGACGGTGAAATGCGTGGTCAAAGCAGCGGCTGTGAAACGCTTTTGTTCCCTATGAGTTCCCTGTTGTTATGGTATTTTAATGCTTTTACTATAAAGCATATAAAATCAGGAAATGTTGGGGCTTCATCAGCAGTAACGTAGCGAACGTGAAACGGCAAAATAAAGCAGCTGCAATATAAGCTAAACTTCAAACCATAGAGATTCCGTTAGAAGCTACAAACGTACACACTGAGAATAAAAAAACATCTTTCTCTCCTTCACAGGTTACACCGCCCATCAGTAGGCCTTGTCCTCCTTATGTCGGCACCCTTTTATATAGGCTACAGTCGGTCGGCACACAGAAAGACTGAGGGCAGCACTTTTTCTTCTTTTTTTTCTTGATTTAGGTGAGACTAACAACTGACATTATAAACACACAACCAGCCCTATATGCAAACGGAAATGATGTACGTGTTTATTTGCTTAAAGAGCGGGGAAGTAAGATCCGATCATAAGTGGTCACTGAGGATGCATTTGGAGACAGAGGCACCTAGAGCTGTCCACTTGCGATCGGATCACTCACATTGGATTTTAACACCAGGTCAGAAGAGGCCCTTTGGCCCACTTTTGTCGTCCCCCCCCGAACCTCTCTGTCATCCATCTTTGCAAAAACTCTCTCCCCTCTGCCTCCTTTCTCTTCGAACCCGACAGTATGGAAAACATGGATGAGCAACACCACCCCTCCCAATCTCAGTGACCTGACCATCTGTGCCTGAGAGTTCCAGTCTTTAACTAAACCCCCCCCCCTGTCATACTGGTCTCTGCGGCTACCATGCGTGTGAGTGTGTGTGTAGCGGGGCTGGTGCCGGTGTGGGTGAGGGGGGAAGGGGGGAGGGGGGAGGGCGGGCCGTGGGGTAAGCTCCACTCAAAGCTGTCGTAAACACCACTAATGCATCGCTAAACTTGGGGAATCTCGAATGCCTCCGTGCGCGCTTGCGTGTCTGTGTGTCTGTTGCACACACACACACACACAGTCGACTAATCCCTCATAAACCTACATTTTATCGCTTACCACACCATTAGCTCAGCTGTGGCATTCTGCCTGGAGATCAAAACAGAGGGACTACAAGGGTCTGTGCTATTTCTTTGTCGCTCTGTGGGTAGAATCCACATTTCTCTGGGCCTTGTGAGAGATGAAAAGAATGATGTCCTTCTCAGCTGGGAAACAATGTAATGTTAACTGCAACCAGCCTTCATTTTAATTTTTTTAATTTTTTTGCTTTATGTAGCCCAAACTGTAAAACAAGATGTAAATTTAGACACTTTGAACTGCAGCTCTGGGAAATATGTTTCTTTCTTCATTTAAAGTTGACTTTATCAGCTTTTTCAAAAGTAAGCATTAATGCTAACTATTTTCGAACTGTTGACTTTTTTTTTTTCATTTCGTAGGCACACAAAGTGATATTGATGTGATTAACGCTTTGATTAACACTTCTACAAAAAAAATATATTGGATAGAACAGCATACATTTTACACGGGGAGGAAACGTTTCTCTCACTTCCCAAGACTAACACACACACACACACACGCAGGTAGCAGATAGGGGCTGCGTGAGGCTGTCTGCAGAGTGGCGTCAGTGACAGAGAGCGATCTCCTGGGGGGTTGGAACTGGGGAGCGAGGTGACACTGTAACAGTCTCTGATCAACTCAGGAGCTGCGCAAAAGTGTGTGTGTACATTATGTGTGTGTGTGTGTGTATGTGTGTGTGTGTGTGTGTGTAACCTCACCTGTCACATTCTGTCTTTGCATTTGTTTGTTTGCGAGACAGTGCAGGTGTCACTGAGCGTGTGAGTTAGAACACAAAATGCTTCAGCTGTCAGCCCAGACCCTGCTTCCCTCAAAGACCTACAATCCACACATCACAGAGAGCATCTTTACACTGAGGTTTAGTCGCTGTGAGCATTTTGGGGTTGAAATCCAAAGTTAGTTTTTGGAGAAGAAAAAAAAAAAATAATAATTATTCCACAAAATGATTATGAGGAAATTGTTTCTTCAACAGCTGAAGGGTTTTGATTGGGTAATTTCAAATTTATTTCAAGAGAAACGCTGTAATCAGGTTTCCTTGTCACTGACGCCGTTTGAAAACAGCATGACTGCCAATGAATGCTCGGGAAAAATGCAGCTTCCAGAATAATGATGTGTTTTTGTGTGAATTGCAGTTTCCATATTTCCCATAAAACAACTGCTTTGCTTTGTTCTTGTCATACAGTTACTTTATCGCGACTAAGTCAGACTAAACTTGCAGCATTAATACCACCAGCTGACCAGATTATTCCTTAATTAAATTCCAACTTCCAAAATGCATCATTACAGTTTGTACTGTACAGTACCGTTATTTCCACACGGTAAACAGAAATGGCATCCAGAGCTTTGTTTTCTTCAGAGTTGCCCTATTTTCCCAACAAAGTCAATTCCCTGTTTGAACAAAGTGCCTATTATGCAAAGACATAATAATCTTTTCTCAGGGAGACGGTAAAAAAACATCCACTTCACGACGACCTCGGAGTCAGTCTACTTAAGACAGCAAAGATAAACAGTTGAGTGAGGCGAGGAGAGGTTAAAGAAAAATCACAACTACATGCTGCAGGAAACTAAAGGGAGAAACATGAAGAAGAAAAAAAATGTAATCAAGTGGAGTTTGCATATTCATGGTGTCAACATCTGATTTGACACTGTTTTTTTTTTTTTTTTTACTCAGACGGTTTGACTCGGCTGTCACGATGAAACCAAGCAACAGCTTTTATATCCCTCCCTTTGTTTTTGTCATATTTATTTTCATTGTTTTATTTAGTTGGCGAGGTGTCTTAATGAGGAATCAACTCTCAACCCCTAAATTTATAAATATGTCTGATGCCACAGTTTGATTTACCGTTTGCCCCGATGTGGTTAATTTATTAATTTTTTTTACGTTAAAATAGACTACAATAGAGTGTCAATGACAAACATCTTGAGCTCTATTAATCTAATACCAAAGACAAACGTTTTTTTTTTATTACGAGACAAAAACAGGATTACTTTAAGCTTACATGTTGGTACGAAAACAAGGCCAGGGAGAAGTACAAGGGACAGAGTTGTATACAATTATTTTTTCTACATTCTCACCATTGGCAGAGAATAGTACAAATGGCCATTATTATTATTATTATTATTATTATTATTATTATTATTATCATTGTAATGAATTCTGTCCAGCCAACAGTCCAAAAGCATATATGAAAATCATCACATCTAAAGCTATGGTGTGGAGTTTCTGTCTCCCCCATGATGAATTCTAAGCAATGACAAAAAACCTGTCGGCGCGTCCACATGATGCAAGCCTTCTGTGATTGCGCACCACCCCCACCCCTCCTCCTCCACGCAGTTGCTAGTAGCCAAGGAGGACACGGAGGATTAAAAAAAACATGATGGACTCTTCAGAAGAGGTCATTATCTTCACTCGAGCTTCTGCGCGGGAAATTAAGTCGCAGGATAACGCAATCTTCTGAACATAGCCATACTGAGAAATTCAGAGAGAGTTGTGTGGAGCTGATAGTCTTAATTAGCTTTGTAACAACTCATTTGGCAGTGGCTTGAATGTAACGGACGTTTATTAATAGAACTACAAAGAGCCTCATATCTCGCGGTGTTTCATACCACCATCTTGATCTCGCATGGCTTAGCTACCCACGTGATCACATCACCTCCCCTTCTTTCTAACACACACACAGACAGACACACACACACACACACACACACACACACACGTTTGCTTGTTATTGCCTTTGTTATAGTTGTAACAAGTAAATAGCCATGTAGTGAGTACACTCTATAAGAGTTCTCCGCTGATTGAGAATTGCACTATAATGTTATATAACATCCTATAACTTTGTTGGACGCAGGACGGAAAGTTGTTACAACCCTTGTGTTGACTTTGGGTCGATTTTGACCCGTTTCCAATTTTTGTTTTATGTCAGAAAATATGGGACGTAGAAATAAGCGCTGAAAATGTGTAGAAGAAAAATATAACAATTTAAAACGTTGGAAAAAGCAAAACAAACTGTGAAAAAAAAGGTGTCAAAATGTGTCCAGAGATATCGTTTTTTTAGTTATTTTTTTATTCCATGGCAAAATTTCACTGACGCTGAACAAATTTATGTCATCTCGAGGTATTTATCATCAGTTACCTAACTTACCTAACATGTGTTAGCCGCTATCCTTTAGAGTTAGGAGTCGGCTACAAAAGCTGTAACCCCATTTAAAGCAACAGTTCCACTGTTCTGGGAGCAGCTCCAGCAGGGGACCCCAAACTTCCCTTTCGCGAGCCACATTAACCAGCTCCGACTGGGGGATCCCGAGGCATTCCCAGGCCAGGGTTGGAGATTTAATCCCTCCACCTAGTCCTGGGTCTTCCCCGAGGCCTCCTGCCAGCTGGACGTGCCTGGAACACCTCCATAGGGAGGCGCCCAGGGGGCATCCTTACCAGATGCCCAAACCACCTCAACTGGCTCCTTTCGACGCAAAGGAGCAGCGGCTCTACTCCGAGCTCCTCACGGATGACTGAGCTTCTCACCCTATCTCTAAGGGAGACGCCAGCCCCCCTCCTGAGGAAACCCATTTTGGCTGCTTGTACCCTGGATCTCGTTCTTTCGGTCAACAGTAGATGCCACATAGAATTGGTCTACAACATCTGAAAGCTGGGAACCTAAAGATTAATTTGAGATGCAGCTCAGCAAATGCGTGTCAGGGTTTTCTAGTCGTAAAAAGAAAAATATAAAAATAAATTGTGAAAGTGTATAAGAAGTAGCTTAGAACATTACGATGGCAGTATATGATGGTCATTCCCATGCTCGTTTATGTCTCATAAGTTGTTGCAGCAATTTTTGGGTTGATACCATTTGTTATATATATATACATATATATATATATATATATATATATATATATATATATATATATATATATATATATATATATATTAAAAAATCCCCCAAGATAGAAAAATCGATGCCATCATTTGGTATCAAAAAACACTGAAATTTGGAGCAAGAATTACATTTATCGGTGAAAGGATGGCAAGCACTTCTGTTCTGGAAACATCCTCTGAATGTCCCAGATCTGTAGTTTTTGGTTGGAATGTTTCATGGAGCTGTGATTATCCTAGAGGTCACAACAGATCATTGTATACAGTTGTGTCTAGTCTAAAAAAAGAATTGGTCTCAATACAATGAAATTGCTAACTTGGGACTAACGTCATCACAAAGGAATACTGTGGGGCTCATTGAATCCAAAACAGTCTCAGCTTTCCAGTCATACCCAATGTATGCAATTACAATAATGTTTAGGGATCCCAGTATACAGACATATCCAAATACACCATTTTAGATTTGGGGAAATAACACATTTGTACTGCATTAAAAAACTGCATGGGATGACCATAAAGTGGGCATGTCCGTAGAGGGAAGACTTGCGGGTAACCATATAACCCATTTTCATTCAGATATCCTGAGGCGAGAGGTCACTGGACCCCTTTGAAAATGGCCATGCAAGTTTTTCCCTCGGCACAATTTAGCCTAAATTTGGAGCATTATTTAGCCCCCTTCCTGACAAGCTAACATGACATGGTTGGTACCACTGACCACTCCCATGTCTGTATGTTAGCGTAGCTTAGCATAAATACTGTAAACAGGAGAAACACACAGTCTGGTGCTGTCCAAAGGTGAAGGAAAAAACATCCACAATGATTACTAATTCTCACAATGTATAAAACTGTATAACCTATGTGGCTTTACAGAGGTTATGTGCTGCTCTACTTTTTGGCCATGAAGTCACTTCCTGAAGTCTGGTTTCAGCGTGAGCTTGACAGGCAACCAGTGAAAACGTAAGGACGTGACCGTGCCCAGCCAAGAAATAGTTTGGCACTAAAAATATGAGAATGGTATCACTCTTCTTATCTCTTCTAATTCTGGGCAAGAAAGCCAATAAGCTCCCAAAATATCAAACTATTGCTTCAAAGCTAAAATGAAGCAAACCAAACTAAAACAGCTTTTGGCATGTAAAAATAGTAATGAACCAGGGGGCATTGATTGCCTTCATCTTATTTGTCTTGTGTTCGGTGCACCACAGAGTAGGCGCGCATGGATGAGTCATTCTGACGTGCGAAACCTTCCTCATTGCTAATAATTCCAAGGTTTGTACGAGTTGTACCAACACATTGCAGCTCGCACAACTAAGCTTTCCTCTGTGGTGACCAGTGGGACCAGTTTGCCATTAACCTTCCACAAAATCCATATATCAGTGGCTTTACCAGAACCGACAGATTGATTCTTGCATCGCGTTCAATTGGCAAAAGGAAAAGGTCATGGTTATTAAGGCATTAAAACACTGGGATGTGGGATGTTGTGACATTCAGTACTACAGGAAATTAAGTTGATTTAAAGCCAAATGTGCATCCCTTAATGTCAACATGGCTCCCACATGTAACAGCTGATTCTATTACTGGATTTGGAATTTAGAATCTGCTGCAGTTTAGGGCTAAGGCATTGTAGCTGTGAGCTTACTCTACAGAGGATTACTATCCCTGAATCCTACAAGCTTAGGGTATAACTTATTGTCAGTGTAGAAAAAAAACTGGTGGATCCTGCTGTGTATTTTTCTCCCTCGGGGGAATACCAGCTGAGGAGTCTGCTATTGGACAGATAACGTTATCCTTTGAAATCCCCCATATTTGTTTGTATATGCTTTATCTGCCGTATTCAGCACTTTGAATGTCTAGCAAAGGTAAAGACCTGATAACCTGGTCCTTGATTGTTCTAGGCATGTTTCTGGTGTATACATGAATATGGTCTTGAGAACTAGAGGTTCTTAATTCAGTGTTGGCCCTACTTTTTAAAAGAAATATTATGGACACCCTTCATACCCTAGCTTTAAAGTACATTTAAAAGACATTTCCAACTATTAACAAAGCTTTTGGATTGAGTGGTTGTTTTGTAAACAGCACAGGTAAAAATATACTCACAGAAACGTCCTCTCACTTTCAACTGCTTTTATTTTCAGCCAATACGTACAATTTTAAGAAATAAACTGAACAATGTTAACCAGACATGTGACTAACAGAAATGGAAAAATGTGTCCCTGAACAAAGGATGGTCAAAATCAAAAGTCACAGTCAGTATCTGGTGTGGCCACCAGCTGCATTAAGTACTGCAGTGCATCTCCTCCTCATGGACTGCACCAGGTTTGCCAGTTCTTGTTGTGAGATGTTACTACTCTTCCACCAAGGCTCCTGCAAGTTCCTGGATATTTCTGGGGGGTATGGTTCTCGCCCTTACCCTCCAATCCAACAGGTCCCAGACGTGCTCAATGGGATTGAGGTCCAGGCTCTTCGCTGGCCATGGCAGAACACTAACTTTCCGGTCTTGCAGGAATTCGCGCACAGAACGAGCATTATGGCTGGTGGCGTTATCATGCTGGAGGGTCATTTAAGGATGAGCCTGCAGGAAAGGGACCACATGAGGGAGGAGGATGTCTTCCCTGTAACTTTTGATTTTGACCATCCTTTGTTCAGGGACACATTTTTCCATTTCCGTTAGTCACATGTCAGTGAAACATTGTTCAGTTTATTTCTTACTAGTTGAATTTTTGTATGTTCATACGAGTTTATAAGGTAGATGTAGGAGCCGCATATTGTATGTTCTTTATGGTCTCATTTATATAATTTATTGACTATTGTATTGTGCACTTATATTGTAGGTGGTAGGCGTTTTCATCGCGGTTTGAGCGGAACACATTTGTTTGCTTCACTTGTTCCACCTGGGTTTTTTGGGCTTTGACAGAGAGGGGGTGAGCCTGGGAGCGAAAACACTTTCTGTTGACCGCCGCAGTAACTTTACATTTGGTAACTGCAGTACTAGATGTATTTTACGTGTGGAGGAATACATCATTGCAATACAATCTCGAATGCGTCACAGTGTGTTTATGCATCTCTCAGTGTTTAGTCCCTGTTTAGTTGTCAATGTACTTGGCACTAAACCAACTTGTTTATTGTAAATATTAACTTAAGCACTCATAATGTACAAATACGCACGTAAAGACTAATGTGAGACCTATTAGCAGCAATGAGCTCTATTGTGGGACATTTCAAGCACTCTTGGGGGCCCTCTGGTAGCCACAGGGGCCCTAAGCAGCCGCTTAGTTCGCTTATGGGTCAGGCCGGCTCTGCTTTGTTGGACTGCTTACAGCCGCAACAGTAGATTTGGTGATTTGTTTTTTAAATATATCACTTCTGTATGTGTGTCTGCTCGTCCAATCCTTATTTTTTGGTCTCTCCCTGTTCTCTGAGAGAAGACTTCTGATATTTCAATCACCTGGGAGTATCTTACCATGTGTTGTTCCAGACGTCATGCCAGCAAGTACATACTTTAATACCCAGGGGAATCTTCAGTGGTAGGAAGAGACAAGGATCTACAGTTTTGTTGAACATCTGAACTGTGTGTGCACGTCTGTGCGTGTGTGTGTGTGTGTGTGTGTGTGTGTGTGTGTGTGTGTGTGTGTGTGTGAGAGATAGAGAGACAGTAAGGTAGACAGCAAAAGAATGATTGAGAGAGAGGATGAAGAGTACAAGAGAGGGGAAGATGTACTCCTGTGTGCAAAAGAGAATCACTCTTGCTTAGTGACTTTATTAGTAATCCGTTATAGGCTGAGTGTGCGAGGGAGAAAGAGAGAAGAGAGGAGGGGTTGAGGTGAATTATGCTTAATGGTGTTACCAGTCAATGTTAAGATGTGGCTGGAATAAGATACACTGGCATGTCAGTTGAGCTAACAGTAGGAATGTACATAAGCTTGGGTTTAAGGCAGAAACAATCTATTATATTTATATACTGTATATATTGGTTGGCTTTTGGCAAGACATCAGACAAACTAAGAAAGGCTGCTCCCAGCAGGGAAAGAGAATTATTCACCCTGCCTACCCTTGGACTGGCAGATGATTGTTCTCCCATATTAAAAAAAAAATAAATGGATTGGATGTTCCACCAATACAATACAAGCAGTGTATGCTAAGCCTTTCTCAGCAAGCCTGTTGAAACCTTGGGTTCAGATTCAGTCCTGGTCGTGGGACAGTCGAGCTGTGGAGCTGCTCCTTACTCGTGCCATACTGGAGGAGTCATATCCAGTCTACATTGCACACATAAAGCTGGTCTCTACCAAAGCTGTAACTTTTTACCCGTTCTGTTGGTGATTTTCACGGACAGACTAGACTAAATCTATTCTCTATATCTAACTGCATTGAGAGCGTTCAATGTGATAATCTCAGGATTGAATCTCTGCATTTTCAAATTAAGTAGTGCTGACTTGACCCCCCCCTGCACATGCTGGGATGTTTGCCGGGGTTGGCATGAGGGTTAGTACCTCCAAGTCTAAGACCATGGCACCAGTACAGAAAATGGTGTATTGACCACTCAGGGTTGGGAACAAATTTCAGCCCCAAGCAAAGGGAATCATGTGTCTCAACATTTCTCACCCATTGGTGGGGAATCCACAGACAGTGATATAGCTTTTATATCAGTATTGTTTTAAAAGGAGAGGGAGTCTGAAGGTAATGCTTTGAATTTACCAGTTAAAGTATGTTCTACCTTCACCAATGGTCTTAAGTTCTGGGCAGTGACCTAAAGAAGACGCTGCAGATATAAGCAGCTTAATGAACTTTCTGTTTGCATGGGCATTTTAGCTTACTCTTACAATGAAAACACACCGGGTGCACAAGTGTTGTGTAGATACGTGCCTGGCCATTCATACCGGACGCATATTTCTCAGCGCTGGTCACAAAGCACTCCTTATCCTCTCCTCTGGGCTCGCTCTCTCTCTCTCTCTCTCTCTCTTTCTCCGATAGAAAGAGACAGGATGAGTGGGAATAACTGTGGTAATTGTAGCCGGTGGTTGGGTCCTCTGGTTAGGATCCCTCCTGGACGTTTCCCTGTGAGGCACATGTGAGACACTGTGAGGCACATTCTGTAATTGGGATGAGACCAATGGGGCAGACACCAATTCACACCAGAGGGATTACATATTGTACCTAAACCAGGGAATACCTGTATCCTACAGGAGGAGCTGGGCTGTTTTGTAGTGTGTAGGATTTTGTGACATCTAGTCGTGAGGTTGCAGATTGCAAGCAACTAAATACCCCTGCCCTCACCCCTCACTTTCAAAACGTGAAGTAGATCCCTGGGTTACACTTTACTTGAAGGTATCTACATAATAGTGACATGACGCTGCCATGAACACATGACAACTCTAACCCTAACCCTAACTCTAACCCTAATCCTAACCATAACTTGTCATGACAAAAACCGAGTGACACTTACTAAAAGAAGCATTATGTCATAAACGTTTATGAATTATTTATAATGTGTATGACACGATCATGACAGTGTCATGTCACTCTTATGTAGATACCTTCAAGTAAAGTGTAACTGATCCTTCTACCTAATCTGTTCTGGGCGACTGTAGCAACATGGCGAGCTCCGTGGAAAGAGAACTCGCTTCCTACAGTCAGGCGCGGATTAATGCACAGGCTTACTAGGCTGCAGCCTAGGGGCCCCACGTGTGCAGGGGCCTTGATTGTCCAGACAATTTATTATTATTATCATTATTATTTTTTTTTTTTTTCGGCCCATAAAAGTGTTAGACCTAGATCGGCGGCCCATTGTATTTTCAATTGACTCCGGGCTGACCAAAAAACACTTTAGTCAAAAAATATCACATAGACAATTTTTTTCCATACACCCCCTACTTTCACATTGAAATGGACTAGTCCATAACGGTGCGCGGCGCGAAAGATAAACACACAGTGACAGGAGAGCTGGGAGTACACAAACAGAGACGAAGCAAGACGAGTCTAAGCGCGAAATTAAACTAAGTTACCCAAGCGGCTCAAATAAAAGAAAAAAGTCCCGATAAGTATTTGGCAACGCTGCCAAAGATGACAAACGTTTTTACGACTAGGCCTACTGTTGGGCATACAGACATGATTAACAACATTCCAAAGCGATGAACATGCCGCTACAGCAGCAGCTAGCTGTGGAGTGGCGCTAGGTGAGGATAACGTTAACCAAGACAATGCAGAGGACGTCATATCTTTAAACAGCACCCTCTTTGGGATTTCTGCCTGCATGCAGTTTCGGGTGTGCATCTGCCAGGCTAGAATAGTGATAGAGATCATGGAGAAGAAACGCAGAGAAGCTGCGTGAGAAAAAGAAGCGCTGCCAAATGTGCCAAATGGACAGACATGTTTTGGGCAGTAGCAGGACCTTCATCAGCTCCCGTGGCCGATGATAGCGGTGCTGGTGTCGGCTACAGTGACATGCAGACTGAGGAGGAGACTCAGGAGGAGAGGGACAGACATGAGGGAGTGAGCTACAACCTGCGGTAAACACAACTCCCCTTAAAACCCTTAACCCCTTGATAAAACTGAGTGGTGGACAAACTGTTGATGATAACACTACAACAATAAAAGAAATAGGCATGCTATACTGTATCACTGCATTATTTTGGCTAAGTGCGCGGGTATCTGAGTCTTGACTGATCATTTTCTCACCGTTTTATTATTATTAGACTATATTAGCCTGCCTTTCATTAAACAAAGTAGCCTACATTTTAATAATAAGCAAAACACCACCTTAAGGTTCATCACACCTTAAGCTTGTGCATTTGTGTCCTTAAAGTAGCCTAGATAAACGTTGCACATCATGCAAACTTTCTTAACGAGAATTGTAGCTTTTCTATCTGTACTGGCAGACAAAAACTCATGATAGACCTCTTCAAATTAAAGCACAGGGCCTCTTCAGTCATGAAATGATTATATATATACCGTATATGTGTATGGCTTGTTTTATGATTCATGAGGAGTATACCGTTTTATTATATTAATAAATGGCACTTTTTTGTATTTAATGTGTCAACTCTCACTGATTCTTGCTTACCCCTTACATGGCATTAGTAGTTTTAAGTAGTAGGAGTTGCTATACATATTCAGGGGAGCGCAAGGACGGCTGGTATTTGTGATCTTATGTGGTGTGCCGGTCTGGGCCAAAATGCCAGGGCCAATTTTTGGTCCCAGTCCGTCTCTGCTGCTACCTATAGCTCGGATCCTGCATGTGAATTCAAAAAAAAATTCTAAAGGCGTGATGATTATGCAACAATATGTAGCCTACGTGTTGTGCTGCTGTTTCATTATTGTTGTTAATAACAGTGTTATGTGTTGCTGCTGCTGTTTTTTTTATTTTTATTTTATTTACAGTTTAGTGTATTGCACAGTGGTTTGTGTGTCAGTAATGATCAGTGGTGGAATGTAACTAAGTACATGTACTCTAGTACTGTACTTGAGTCCAAATGTTGAGGTACTTGTACTTTACATCTGTTACAGCTTTAGTTACTAGTTACTTTACACATTAAGATTTCTGTACACAAAACACATGTAGTTTATAAATCTGATCTTTGATTCTAAAGTAAACTAGCCAACAATATAACTGCTACAAGTCCAGCTGAGATGATGAGACCATTAAACACTAGTTGATTGACAGTACTGTTTGGTTTGTTTAAAGAATATGAGGATTTTTCGACATTCAGTACTTTCACTTTAACTATTTCAAGTACATTTTCCTGATGATACTTACATACTTTTACTTAAGTAACATTTTCAATGCAGGACAGTATGGTATTAATACTTTTACTGAAGTAAAAGATCTGAATATTTCTTCCACCACTGGTAGTGATGTTGTGATTTTGTTCTGCACTGCTGCAGATGCTGTAGCCTACCTGTTGGTTTATAAAGATAAAAGGGATTACCAGCTTGCTTTTGAACTGTGACTCCAGGGAATTCTGCTGCTTTGCTGTTTAGTAGGGCTGGACCCGAATATTCGAATATTCGTTCGGTGGGTTGGTATTCGATTTTAAAATTTGACATTCGAATATTCGTTTTTTATTTTTTTTATTTTGGTTTATGTATTTTCTGCCATGTACACAACTGTTACTTTGTAACAGTTGTGTACATGGCTTTATATTTTAAAGATTTAATGCTTTAAAGTTATAAAACGCTCATGAGTGGAAGTTTTATCGATCGTTACAGCGATGCCCCAGTCACAAAGTGTCCCGTTGACGGGATAGTGATCCTTGAGAGATTAAAAGTTTATTAATTCTGAACGCGTCTGGCCTGTCTGTCTACATTGCACCCAATACGACACTGCACTCCCTTGTGAAGTCGTTTGGATGAAATAATCAACATGCAAACAGACAGACAGACACATAGAGATTCCTGCCTTTATTAGAGATAATAATATGTTCAGCCCCCTCTCTCCAAAGCTTCAAATATTCAATGCTTATTACTACCGAAGCTTCGAAGCTCAAAAAATGGTATTCGGACCAGCCCTACTGTTTAGTTACATTTCCATTGTAATTGTTTTGGTGCTGTGGTGGCAGAGGATAATATCTGGTATTCTTTCCACTTACATCTCTGTTGATGTTAGTTTTATGATGTAGTTTTCTCATTTTACCTATGTGGTGTGGTGGTAATTGGTGCGTGTGTGTCTAAATAAATTTTTCTAGTAAAGCGCAATGATTAAGGGGGGGGGGGGCCTCACACAAAGTGCTGCCTAGGGGCCCCTCACCACATTAATCCGCCCCTGCCTACAGTACAGTATGTGGATATGAAGGGCTCATTCTAAACTAACGAAAAGACAACGATTCTTAGTTTTAGGTGATTATACACTAATAAAACAAAAACAAAGATATTATATTTCATTTTTGCCAATAGAGTCCCCTAAATCCTGCACACTGCTCCTATAAATCCCAATGTTTTATGCATCTCATATGTCTCATTGGATTCAATGAACTGGAACCCAGTGTATACATGAAGATATACTGTGGTGCACCTGTTGGTTGGACCACTGCCTCTTTCTTTTCTTCTTCTGTCGTTATGTATTGCCTAATAACAGTTTTTAATTTCAGCATGAGCTGTGCTATCACACTGAGCAGCCTTCATTTTAGACCAATGGAAAACATGTTATGAGGACTTCTAGCCTTTGTACAAACAACCCTTTTAATTAAGACTGTTCAGTTGTTCTCCAAGCTCATATTTGCAGAGGGGTGGGGGTGAAATAGAAAATGCAAGAAAGAACAAGAGAAACGGAAAAACTGGATGAGACCAGACCAAGCAGTGCTAAAAGCCACAATGCTCTGTTGCCAAAAATATCAAGTAGCAGCAACAACAGAAAATGACTAAAACATTGTAATAAGTCAAGTCGGGAAAAAAAAACCAATTGTAATTAGTTTTCTCTGACAAATGTAAAGACTCAAATTATGCAAAACCTAGATTTGTAAACCACAACATTAAGTGGCAACACCATCTGGCAAACTGGAGTCAGCAGGATAAAGAAGTTATGAGAGCTTTCTGACATTAAAACAAACATGTTTTCAAAGAAGACCTAAAGACTGAACCAAACTGCATGTCAGTGAACAGACGACAATGCTGCTGCTTAACTTGAAAAACCAAATGTACTGTGTGCTTGACAAAACTCTCAAAACAGATGAAATAATAACTGATAAATGCAACTCATGGGACTGTAAGGTACAGACAAACATGAGCACCTCCCTGCTCAACATAAAGCTGCCTGACTTCCATGGGAAGAGGACATTTAAAGAGTTGATATTCATGTGTAAGTCCAGATGAGCCATCTGGACTTACAGAAGGAGCCTCGTCATTGTTGAGACAGCGGCACGATCTCGGCTGCACAAACCTGAGGCATCATTGTGTCAGCCAAGGAGGAGGCCGGCTATGGGCCAGCAAACCCGAGCATGTACTCCACCCTTCATTTCTAAATTGAAGCACTGCATCTTCCACCTGCAAAGCAGAAATCCAAACTCAGGGAGACATTGAGGTTCGGTGTGTCTCAAATGATAAGCAGCAATTGTTTTCTGTTGACCACGGGCCAAGTTCTTGAATGCAGGATATATTTCTCACTGAGACCATTACATAAGCCAACACAGCTCTACTGGGTTGGGGCTGGGTAGCATTTGGACCACTAGCAACTTGGATTTACTATTTTCATTATAAGAATAAGGATAATTCCAAAGACGTATGTATTAGGCTACACTGTACTAACACTGAACACTTTAACGTAAAAATATTCAATGACGTTGAAAATAAAAAATGAGGGGTTTTAGTTTCCGTACCCATTCATCGTTCTCTCCCTGTTGCGGCTGTAGTTGACAAGGAGGCGGGTCTTCCAACATTGGCGTTTTTTATTTGCACTCGCGACAGTGTGACCGACTCACGCGCCAATCAGCTTGTTATGGTAATGATAACTTAAAATAATAAACATAAACTGAAGGAACTGAACAGACTAAAGTGACCTAACAAGGACAATCAATAAAATCAATAACAAATGGCAACACATGGCTGATCAGTCCATTTTTTTTTGAAACGCTGCCAACTAAACTACAAATAAAGGAAATAAAGGAGACAATTAGTCCAACATCTTTCAACTATAAATGACGGATTGGATCCCACCTATGATGTGGGGGGGCACATTTCGATTGGCCACATCCTGTATTTAAGTCCTTTACTTTAGGGGGCACATCTTTTTCTCCGGCCTGCATTAGCAACCAGCGGCGCTACCGTCAGCGCTCAAATAGAAATCAATTTTAGGCAAATGTATATAAAGACAAACTAAAGTGGGACTACAGAAGTTTACTAAATGTGTGAAACTAAGGTACTGCCAACAATGCTAAATAAACTGTGAGTACGATGTATGAAAAAGCTATGTCATTATTTGTTTTGGTTTGCTAAGGTATGTGCAAGTGCATGAGGTTCAAAGGTCAACAAAGTCAGTGAGGAGAAAATGAACTATTACTATAAAGGTTTCCAGGGTGAACTCACGCTTGTGAACTTTGGCCTCACATTACATGCATCAATCTACACACCGCGTGGTCTGTGTGTGGCTACGTGCACCAGACTGTGACTGATCACAAACATCAGACGGCGTCAAATCAACATTAAAACTCTTGTCTTACTGCACGGTGTCATTTCATTTCCTTCTTTGTATTGACATGCATGTAATCTACTCTACACATGAAGTTGCCTTGCCTCACTTGCTTTGACCAGATTTCATGTATTTCCCATATGGTGGATATTTCATTAACTAAAATTGACATTTTTAGATGCAGGCGGCAGGTTGGCTGAGTCTTATTTGAAGCTTAGGGAGCTAGTTTCAGAGTCCATTAGAAACAACTTGATCCATATTGGGTATGAGGAAACTAACTTATTATGGAAATGAGCTAAAGTACCTCCAGCCTCAACACACACAAAGCCTACACACACTCTTACATTCATAATGTATTGACGTGGGTTGGCTCAGCCATCAAAATAATTTTGTGGCACAGTAACTGTGCTAATAGCAGGGGTGCGGTGAGGGAGGTCTGCACTGTTTAAACAAATGCGTGTCTTTAAAAGACATTTAGGTCAGGGAGTGGAATTGGTTATGGCTGCCCTACTGTTTTCCAATATGAGACTCACAGGGAGACCCACACTTAGAGCTTTTGAGTCAAATCAATTGTTTGCTTTGTGCACAATACAAAAGCTTTTTGTCGGATTATTCCCGGAGACTTGAATGAATACTAAATACGTTTTTGTATGTTCAATTGCAATGAATGATGAATGATGTGTACGGTTCTGTATTTACACTGCTGTACTCTTAAACACATCTGAGTCAGTGTTGAGCGATTAGTGTGAATTCATGTATAACTGAAAACAAAAATGCCACCGCAAACAAAACATCCCAACAGTAGACAGAGACAGGATCTAAGTTGCTGGGAGGGCTCTTTTATACCGTACGCAATGGATTATCCTGGTTTAACATTGTGCCAGAATGACTGAAAGCTCACACCGTAAATATGATAACTGCTGGCCTTTATACGATTTGTACACAGATTTTAATTAGATCCATCAACAGCGCGAGTGCAGTGTCTGATAAATTGGGTCACTGCTGTAAAGTAGGCCTTCTTGCTAGTGGCGAATTCACCCTGAGGAGGAATATGCACAGCTGCTGCCGTTGAGACGAGAGGGAAGAATCAGGAACGCAAACACACAGAGAGAGGTGGGTGGACTGGATGGAAAATCGTGTTAGTTTTGGTTGTAAAGGCAGATTTCTAAAGTCTGTGTTATTTTATTTATTTATTTTCCCGAGAGAAGTCTATACTGTGGCGCGGAATAGAAATCGGCAAGGTTTCTCTTTGCTCCTCCACTCTGGCATCTGTCAGATATATCAAATAGTAGTTTATTGTTTTTTGCAGCAAAATGAAAATACAAGCTCCTACGTTGCTTATAACATTTCTCTCATAAAAGTAAACTGTAGCTTGCAGCAGCCGTTGCAGTAGCTCCCCACATGCTTCTACATGGAGAGTAAAAGTCACAGTGATGTCTTTCTTTATGGTGTGGCGTAGAGTTCACTTTGAGTTCCACGTTCTGTTTCAGTTATGGGCTCGGGAGTCAGTGCAGCCATGCACGCCTCCTTTCAATGACACCCATGATTCTCAATACGGCAAGATTGCATCTTATTCAAAATGGTCATTTTAAGTGCTAGCCTGTCTTTGTAGAAGTAGCTGCATGTGAACTTATTGCATTCATTTCTTTCTCTGTGTGTTTGGTTGTGTGTGCACGTATACATGTGCAAGTGTGTGTGTGTGTGTGTGTGTGGGTGTGTGTGTTTGTGTGTGTGTGTGTGTTTGTGTGTATACTCCACTGGGGCCTCTCTTGGCTTCATAGAGCTACTAATCAGTCTCTCTCTTTCCCAAGCCTTCGTCTTCATCTTTCTGAATCTGCGTGTGTGTGTGTGTTTGTGTGTTTGTGTGCGTGCGCGCATGCGCATAAAGCCATTTCCCTTAGACAGCTGCTCCTGAATAAACATTGTTTACTTCCTAATCGAGCAGGGAGAGCACCGAGGGCCTGAACTCTCACTGTTACCATGCACACACGCAAAAACAATCCCACGCGCATACACGCACACGCGCACGCACTCTTGGAGAACGAGCGCACACAGGTATCAGCTTTATTAGCTATAATCATCTCCATATAATCCATATGCATCCATCATGCATTAGGCATCGGAGTGATTTTGTTTATGCAGCAATCCATCACTGATGGGGCACGCCGGAAAGATAATTCCACAAAAGAAAATGGCGCTCCACCCTTAGTGTCATGAATATGCAACGCTCCCAATGTTTTACAGACGCTCACAGAGGAATATGTGGGCACACTTTAACACACAGACACACACACACACACACACACACACACACACACACACACACACACATATAAATTGGCACACATGCTTAAATACGCACATCCTGGCTGGCGTTGGGGGGCTAGGATGCATTCGGTTCTCCTGCAGGAACAGATGGCCTCAACTCTGGAGGGATGATCACAGGGAGGACGGAGGTCAGGAACCAGCAAGAGGGGGGGGTATGAAAGAGGAGAGGAGGGAGAGCGAAAGCTGGAAGGAATGATCAGAGCGGGCCTGATGGCAGGCAAGGAGATGTAAGGAGGTTTGAAATGAGGATTGATATGGAAAGAGAAAAAGGGTGATCAGAGGGGAGGGCGGGAGGTCTGCAGGCAGACAAGAGAGGTGAGAAAAGAGAAAGGCAAAGAGCCAGACAATAGAAAAAGTAAAAATAGAGATCTAATTGCAGGGACTAGGAGGAGTCAGTCTATCTATACAGAAGATAAGAGAGAAATAAGGATCAGAGAGGTGAGGAAAGAGGGATGAAAATGGGTATAGGAGAGACAGAGAGAACACTGAAGGATTGACATTTGCACGGGTTAAAAGAAAAGAAAAGAAGAGTTGGTTGACTGAGAGATGAGGGAGAAAATGGGAGAATTAAGGGGGGAAATGATGGAACTATGGAGAAAGAAGGGATAGAAGAGGGAGACAGTAGGTGAAAGAAGCCACTCTATCCATCTATTGATGTATCTATCTAATTTCTGATGGTAAATTGGGAGAGGGAGAGAGTCTGGAGGGCATGTGAGCCATGAAATGAAGGATGGCAAGAGTAAGGATGTGCATGAGTAGAAATCATTTCGTGAATCAACTGTTTATAAGAACCAGTCATTCACGCATTGTTTTATGAAGTAGGGCTGAAACGATTACGCGAGAAACTGGAATAATTCAGATACTAAAACATCACAGATGCTAAATTATTTGCCTTGCAGCTTTGTTTCATTAATATAACTAACATTTGTACCGCTAACTGTTTTTCCGCACAGATGGTTATTACTGTCGCACAGGAATACAGCTTCGCTCTGCCGTAGAAGATTGTGGACGGTGTCACAGCGTGGATTACAAAATGGAGGAAGAGTGCGAAAATTAGGGCTGGGTACCGAATTCATTACATTACATTACATGTCATTTAGCTGACGCTTTTATCCAAAGCGACTTACAATTGCTATAAATGTCAGAGGTCGCATGCCTCTGGAGCAACTAGGGGTTAAGTGTCTTGCTCAGGGACACAATGGTTGATGTATCGCAATTCAATAGTTTTTAGGCACCGGCCGAATTGCTTCTAAAGTATAGAGTATCTAAAAATGCCTCGTCATTCAATACCCAATTTCAATACCTAAGGAGTAAATCTAATCTGAGTCAGTGAGCCAATGAGTATGCAGCATGCTTCTACCAAGATCTAATAATGGCTGTGATTGGCTGTCTAACGTTACACGTCGTAGAGACACGCGGG
This sequence comes from Perca schrenkii, assembly GCA_025617405.1. Taxonomy (NCBI): domain Eukaryota; kingdom Metazoa; phylum Chordata; class Actinopteri; order Perciformes; family Percidae; genus Perca; species Perca schrenkii. The sequence goes on from CM046788.1 coordinate 7,320,946, forward strand.
AAAAACTCTACGTTAAGCACAGAAGCATCTCACATAGTAGGAGCTGGAAAATAAATTAAAAGATTTGAGCCAAAATGTGTAATGTTGTTATTTCTTTTTGTTTCATAAAATTGGTACATAAAAAAGTATCTTTTAGGAACCAATATCGAGGACAAAGTGTTGGTATTGGTACCGGTATCGGAAATATTTGAACGATACCCAGTCCTAGGCTAAGAAAAGGGAGACAGGCGGAGCAAACAAAAAAAGTTTTGGGATCATTTCAGGCTGCAAAAATACATAAAACTCCAGGGTTTCCCCAGTATATTGCAAGCCCGGTGGCCCACAGGGGCTAATGCTGCGTTTCAGACACAATGTTTAGCCCATAAGTTACGACTTCAAGTCTCGACTTGGTAGCATTCCAGGCAAAGTCAACACAAACCCTTCTAGATAGCGTTAGCAAGCTTTAGCTTTGCATGCAACTAGGACTACATTTGAAAATTAGCCGACTGGCTAACACTGGCGCATTTACAGAAATGTTGATTAATGTCCATTGTCCTAATAAAAATAAATGAATCTTAAATCATATGTGTATTGTTTAGATTATAATGTGTGGAGTTACTTCACGTTGCCTTCGTAAACTTACGTTTATTTCTATATCTCACCGTTGATCACCGGCGTCTGTACAGCACCAACAGGGGTCGCCATTGTTGTTTGTGTGTGTGTGTGACGTAAAAAACTGTAAATGGGAGTACAACGATCTGGTACCAGTTCATGGGGAGTAAGTTACGGGTTTGTTGCAGGGCATGTTCATGGGTAGAAGGTTGTGAAAACATGGGTTACGGGTTGCCTGGAACGCAGCATAAATTGCCCCCCACCAGGCCAAAGGCACTGGGATTTGTTTTTTAATGTATTTTTAAGATGTGTATTAAACTACAGTTACAGTGGGGTGACCTGGTTGGAAACTTAGATGTAGTCATATTTTTTTTTAAATCTCCAGTTAGCTTTTAGCACTGACTTCATGGAGGGCCCTATGGAATCTGTCTAATGTATTTTATAAATTCTCAATGTTGCGATTCCATTCATGATTCTGTTATCACAGAAACCACCGGGCTGAGTGTGTCTATTGTAAAAACACTACAGCACTGCGTCAATGCTACATCATCTCAGCAGAAACCATCCAGTCTACTCATCCATTCCACACAGCTGACCAGACACAAGGTAACATTAACACTTGCATTTATGCACTTTGCCGACTTTCAACTGGCTCCGTCTGCCTGGTAACACATAACAATACATATTGGTATTTCACCTCTTTTTCAGTAAATCACAGTGGCATATGGACAGCATTGTGCAGAAAGCTGCATCATGTTAAGCTGAGTCCATGCTCACTGTGTATTATTTCACGTATGCCTTAATTTGTTGTTTTTGCATTTCAGAATGAAAAAAAACCAGAATGTAATATGGCACTTAAATACACTAAATCATTTTAGTTTTTTGAACGATATTGTATGCAATTTAAGTAAACCAATCATTTGTATGTTTACTATTGCTATCCACTATGAAGCAAAGGTAGTTCTTATCTAATTACTCGATAAATCAATGGAATAATTAATAGAATACTTGATGCATCCCTATTATGAAGCCCCCAAACTTACAAAATGTAGTAAAAATGGGATCAGACATGTCAAAAATACATCTGTATCAGCTTTTAAAAACGTTAGCTGTTATTTAGAAGTTCAAGGACACAATGATAATATCTTTATAACATTAGTTATATTTTTGACTTTTCTAATAACCTTTTATTACATTTTTTGGGACTTCATAATAGGGCTATAGCTAAAAAAAAATTTCAGTAATGAAGTATTACTACCGATTATTCCATTGATTAATCAAGTAATTGTAAAAATAGAAAATATCTGTATCTCCTTTTCATTCCTTTTCTTAAATTACATGAAATAATATCTGGCGTTAAAGGGATGGTCCGGAGTAATTTCACCCTAGGGTCCTTTGCACCATGACTTCGAGCCAAACGACTTTTTCCCTTGGTCTAACGTTGGTCAAGTTAGTGCTTGACCGGCCGATTGGCTTAGTGCAGGCGCTAATGGAGCCAAAGGTGTATCTCGCAAATTACCCCACTAACAATGCCCGGAATGGTACCAAAATTCTACAGTAGTACAAATAGGTTCTGTACTCATACAAAATATTTATTATTTTAATGATTAAATAAGGTATTGTCTCCAAACTTGGAGACCAAAGCCATTAGGTAAGTGTTATTTAAATATACTCCTGGTGTACTTACAAACTTTCCAATGAACGTATTTGTACTACTGTAGAAGTTTGGTACCATTCCGTTACCATTATCAGTGGAGTAATTTACGAGATACACCTTTGGTTCCATGTGCGCCTGTACTAAGCCATTCTGTTGATAGCGCTAACTCGCCCAATGTTAGACCAAAGGAAAAAAACTTCAGGGGGGGTGTTTGGCTCGAGGTCATGGTGCAAAGGACCCTAGGGTGAAATTACTCCGAACCATCCCTTTAATAGTGAACACTGGATTGGACACTTTATTTTCATACTTTCTGTTTTTGTAATTTCTCATTTGCTTATATTCCAGTCTATACCCCCTTAGCCTCTTGGAGTGTTGCTGTCCATCATACACCCTAACTGCACCGGCGCCCACTCTGACAGGCGATCCCAATCGGGAACGTTAAGCACTTTTGACACCGAAATGCACTGGGACCAGCCTACGTTCGATTTCCTGATTATCCATAATCTGAAACCGGAGTTTGTTTTTGGTTGTCGATGCTGTTTCACACGAGTCCGGACTGGAAACCGACAGCCAGCCAGAAGCAAGGAAAACTTGTCAGCGAGGCACCAAATTGACTACTGCAACCTGAGATGTTTTACAATAATTGTTCTGTCACAGCTATTTAGAGATGTGTAACTGCATTGTGAATGCTGAAAAGGTGTCTTTAATCCACTTCTTCTTCTTTATTTGTGGCATCGACTGTTGGTGAAATAACAGCACTGCACTGCAAAGTGAGGAATTATGTACAGCCAGTTTAGGGGTGGACTGGTGGGTCACTGTCTGACTTGTGCGCATTGCAGACATGCCGAACCCCTCCTACCACCCGCCCACCCACCCACCTTTTCAGCAGCACTCACTTCCTCCGTTGATCTGTGTCTCTGTCTCTGTCTCTCTCTCTCTCTCTCTCTCTCTCTAATCATGGCCTTAGGGCACTGCGAATGGACGACCGAGGCTCAAGCTCCCTATGGGATTGAAGCAATTGTAAATGAGGCAGAGGTGAAGATGAGTGGGTGAAACAGGCAGATAAAAGAGATGAGGGGTGAGGTGGACGTGTGGCGAGAGTGCCTTAAAAGAGACTGACACATGAGAGAGAAAGAGAGGGAAAGAGAGAGGACCTGAGAATTACTATTTGAGTCAGCTATGATCATTTTTTTTTATATTCATCGTTACTTCCTTATCTTTCTTGCTCTGGCATTTCACCCCTGACTACTCATTATTCTGGTCATTACTTACGACTGCTGCACACCCAAAGTTGTTATCCGCTCTCACTTTCAATTGTACAGACACATGGCAATGATAGTTAGAAATGGCAAAGATGTGAGAGCCACTGAATGACAGAATTTATTTTGTGTCAATGCATAAATGTAAGTGCATCCGTTCATATGTAAATTTATGTGTGTGTGTGTGTGTGTGTGTGTGTGTGTGTGTGTGTGTGTGTGTGAGTGTGTGTGTGCTGTATATATGCATGTGTATAATGATTTTGATTGGCAGTCCAAAAGATGTCTAATTGAATTAATTTGTTTTTTTTACTTTTAGGAAGGATAGATAGCTACATATCTAGATATCTAGATATATAGATAGATAGATGGATAGATGGATATATAGATAGATAGATAGATAGATAGATAGATAGATAGATAGATAGACTTTTATTGATCCCAAATTGGGAAATTTCGGTGCTACAGCAGCAAAATATCAGACACACAGCACACAGAGGAATATAAATGAAATAATAGGATAGAATACAAGAACAAATAAAATAAAAAAAATTATATATATATATGTATTTATATATATATATATGTATATATATATATATTTCAATGGCTAAATATGTATTTCAATGGCTATTTCAAAATATAACCAGGATGATCTTAGAAGTGTGGTCATTAAAACCCCCTATAAGCACATCATGTCAGTTTAATTAAAACTGAGATAAATATGTTTGAACCCTTTTTTTAATTGTCTAAATGACATAACTGTGTGCTTTAGCAACATGGCTGTAGTTCAAAATGCACTTAACAGTAAAACTGCCAGACACGGTAAGGGCACTGTAACAAATCTGATGCTCAAGAATGCCTGTATACTTTTGTGTGTGTGGTTTTTGTGTGTGTGGCTTTAAAAGGTATTCATATTTTGTTGTTCCTTGTGTTATTTTGCTACCTTTTGTCAACAGTGGCCCCCATTTCCAGTCTTTATGCTAATGAGCTAAGTAGCTGCGGGCTGTAGCTTGATATTTTCCGCACAGAGGGGTATCAATCTTCTCATCTAACCCTCAGCAAGAAAGCAAATGAGCATATTTCCCAAAATGTCAAACTACTGCTTCAAGACCTGCTTTACTTTATTTAATTGCCGTAATGTAAATGCTGTTCCGACTTATAACTCTAAAAGAAAGTAAACCAAATGTATCCCAGTTTTACCATAGACCACTTTTGACTTCCAAATCACAGAATCAATGCTTACTCAAAGTGTTAACCAGGTTGTAGTCTTGTCCCTACTTCCTCCATTAGTCATTTCCTCTCTTTTCCATTATGTTTCCCAGTCTTTTTTCAGGTTTATTAAGTGGGATGGCTGAGTGTGGCCTTGGGCCTGCAACCTGTGTTGATGGTAGACAAAAGCCTGTTTGTGTGTGTGTGTGTGCACATGCACAAACACAAACACTGTCTCGTTTGGCCTACTTTTACCCCACTGAGCCCACCCAGCAGATAACCGATAGTGCCAAAATGAGGTAGCATCATCACCTTGGCAATAATAATTTGAAAAATAAATTTAGTGTGTGTTTTGTCTTTCTTCGAGTGTGTGCGTTTGTGCAGGAAGAGTGGCTGCACGTCAGCGCTATAATAATCCCATCCATATCAAGAAAGCCCTGAGGCTGTAGCAGACACAGTGCTGCCAAAGAGTAAAATTCAGCAGCCCTAATTGCGCTCGTTTCTTAGCAAAAAAAGAAGAAGAGAATCTTATTGTTCTGGACATACACGGGTGACTCCTGATATGTGCGATGGAGACAGTGGAGCGTAATACAAAGGGAGGCAGAATGAAACTAGAATTGAAATGAGAAGAGAGAATGGGGGTCATTGCTGGAGGAAAAAAAAAAGAAGCATCAAACTAATTTTAACAAAATGAACTTTATCTCCAATTGCTATTCAGCTGTGATTCTTGCAGAAATTCTCCTTAAAGTGAAGTCCTGTGGGACTTGTGCTTCACATTTTGCTGGCTAAATATTAATTTTAGTGTCCTGCGGGAAACATTTCGAAAGTCAGTAAATTGAAGGTGATGCTGGTTAAGTGGCCAACATCGTACATTTATGCTTCAGTGATTTTGATATAGCAACAGTAATCGGCAAATACATTCTAGCAGGAACATGCAATTAATTACTGAAAAAAGAGTGGAACTCATATTTAGCAACATGACATCATGACTTTGCGTAAATATACATGCTACTTTCCTAAAGCCAACTGGCGTGTTATCTGTACGCATTTCGAGCTACCCGCGTGTATCTCTATGCTGTATACAGCGGACGCCAGTCTGCAACATCACAGAGTTAACATACACGCCACTTTCTAAAGCCATGTGGCGTGTTATCGCGAGGCTACGTGTTATCGCGAGGCTACCTGTTATCACAAGGCTACGGTTAGGTTTAGGAAACTTCACAATCGGTTTGGGTTTAGGCAAAGAAAAAACTTGGAAAGGAAACGTCACACGCCAGAACCGGTTGCGTTTAGGAAAAGAACAAACGTGGAAAGGAAACATCATACGCGGGACACGATCCCCGCTCCTTGGGTGAAAGTTCTGTGTTTGACGCGACCGAGGTGGATTTTCGCCCTTTCATACTTCTCGCTACGCCGTTAATTCACATTCGCAAGGTAATGTAAGTCAATGTAGGCCAAACGGCGTTGATAAACACGCTAAAAAGCGAGTATGCGTCTTGAAAACACGCCAATAATGACATACGAATCGGCATGTCATATACGCCACACTAGCAGAACTAGGATTGGCCATCGAGAACCGGTTCCAACTTGGAATCGTTTGAAAAATTACGATTCCAATTAAATCGTTTTTAAAAAAAAAAATATATATATATATATATATATATATATATATATATATATATATATATATATATATATAATTTGGAAAATTTGGTTTTGAATCCGATTTTCATTTTCAAATTTAGTGGCAATATTTTACGTTGAAAAAGCTCTGTAAAACTATTTACAGTTTCAAGCCATAAAAACTTTTGATAAAAAGGCATTGTAATTTCACCATGTAATTTCACCATCTTAGAGAGACAATTATAAACATTTCAAGTATGCTTGTTTGGTACATAAAGTGTTACATAATCTTGCCCCCCCTCCGCTGCATGGCTTTTTCCAAAGACTTGAAAGCGGAGGCAGTACATGGACCTCTGTAAAAGGTGACTGTGTGATGCCATTTAGACGCAGCACTTCTGGACAAAACGTACTGTCACTAATAGGAGGTAAACTCTAGAATAGCTTGCCCCTCCCAATAAGAGAGTGTCCTACATTCAACCCCTTTAAAGCTCACTTAAAACAGTGGCTCCTAGAAAACCAAAGATGCACTCACTTTTAACTGTCACATATTTCATCACCCATATACTTTCACTGTTAAAGGTCCCATGGCATGAACATTTCACTTTATGAGGTTTTTTAACATTAATATGAGTTCCCCCAGCCTGCCTATGGTCCCCCAGTGGCTAGAAATGGTGATAGGTGTAAACTGAGCCCTGGGTATCCTGCTCTGTCTTTGAGAAAATGAAAGCTCAGATGGACCAATCAGGAATCTTCTCCTTATGAGGTCATAAGGAGCAAGGTTACCTCCCCTTTCTCTGCTTTGCCCACCCAGATAATTTGGCCCACCCATGAGAGAGAGAGACATCATGGCTTTCAAACGAGCAAAGTGGCAGTTGGTCAAGGCCACACCCCCCACCCTCCACCTTGCCCCCCCCTCTCTCCTCCTCAATAGCATTTAAAGCTACAGACACAGAAATGGCACATCCTAAGGAAAGCTCATTATGGGACTGGCTCTAGTGGCTGTAATTCTGCACCAAGGCTGGATTTCGGGAAAGAGACTTCAGATACAGTATTAGGGGACCACTAAGGTCTATATAAAAGAGACTTCAGATAGAGTATTAGGGGACCACTAATGTCTATATAAAAGAGACTTCAGATACAGTATTAGGGGACCACTAGGGTCTATATAAAAGAGACTTCAGATACAGTATTAGGGGACCACTAAGGCCTATATAAAATAGACTTCAGATACAGTATTAGGGGACCACTAAGGTCTATATAAAAGAGACTTCAGATACAGTATTAGGGGACCACTAAGGTCTATATAAAAGAGACTTCAGATACAGTATTAGGGGACCACTAAGGTCTATATAAAAGAGACTTCAGATACAGTATTAGGGGACCACTAAGGTCTATATAAAAGAGACTTCAGATACAGTATTAGGGGACCACTAAGGTCTATATAAAAGAGACTTCAGATACAGAATTAGGGGACCACTAAGGCCTATATAAAAGAGACTTCACATACAGTATTAGGGGACCACTAAGGCCTATATAAAAGAGACTTCAGATACATTATTAGGGGACCACTAAGGCCTGTAAACCTTGGGCCTTTTTACTCTCGTAAAGCACCGATTAACAGCGGGGTGCCCCAAGGCTCAATCCTAGGCCCAGTCTTGTTTTCACTGTATATGCTGCCTATGGGATCGATTTTCCAAAAATATAATATTTCGTTTCACTGCTTTGTGGATGACGTCCAGATCTATTTACCTTTAAATACCAAAACGAATTCCAGTGAAGCACTGAGTAATTGTCTACGTGAAATAAAAGATTGGATGTCACTTAATTTCTTACACTTAAATGACAAAAAAACTGAAAGTATAACTTTTGGAGAACCCGATATCTCAGATTTAAATAGTGCTCTTGGCCCATTACTCCATAACTATAGTCCATGTGTAAAAAGTCTTGGAGTTATTATTGATAGTTCATTTAAACTGGATAAACAAATTAGCTCAGTAGTAAGAACAAGCTTCTTTCAGCTTAGACTTCTTGGGAAGGTGAAGTTGTATCTACCCCAAAGTCAACTGGAAAAAGTTGTACATGCCCTGATTACAAATCGTCTGGACTACTGCAACTCTCTATACTATGGCCTCGACCAGTCTTCTGTTCGCCGATTGCAATTAGTTCAAAATGCAGCTGCACGCCTGCTGACAGGGAAAAAGCGCTTTGACCACATTACCCCCAGTACTATCGTCTCTCCACTGGCTGCCTATTACTCTCAGAATCCATTTTAAGATCTTTATTATTTGTTTTTAAATCTTTAAATGGATTGGCACCTTCTTATCTAGCTGATATGTTGATTTTACATACCCCAGTCAGAGCACTTAGGTCAAATGATCAGCTTCTTTTGAAATGTCCTAGATCCAGACTGAAAACCAGAGGGGACAGAGCTTTTTCAGTTGCAGGTCCTAAGCTCTGGAATCCTCTTCCCCTCAATATTAAAGCAGCTAGCTCTATCAAGTCTTTTAAATCACTTTTAAAAACTCATCTTTTCGACATGGCTTTCAACACAAGCTGAGCTGTGACATTGTGAATTTTGTTTGTAATCATGTTTACATATGTTTTAGTTATTATTGTTTCTGGGATACTATGTTTTAAGTGGGTTTTTACTTCTTCTTTTTGGCTAATTAGTTTGCTTTTTATAATGTTTATCAGTATTTAGTATCTGTACAGCACTTTGGGGCAGTAGTGACTGCTTGTAAATGTGCTCTATAAATAAACTTGACCTTGACCTTGACCTTGACCTATATAAAAGAGACTTCAGATACAGTATTAGGGGACCACTAAGGTCTATATTAAAGAGACTTCAGATACAGTATTAGGGGACCACTAAGGTCTATATAAAAGAGACTTCAGATACAGTATTAGGGGACCACTAAGGTCTATATAAAAGAGACTTCAGATACAGCATTAGGGGACCACTAAGGTCTATATAAAAGCATCCAAAAAGCAGCATGTCATAGGACCTTTAAAGTGAATGCAGTATAGAGGTGGATGAATAATGTCTTTGTCATCATGTATTTTTGTTTGTTTTTGTCAATGTATATGTCACCATTATGTGTACCTTTTAATTTCATTGAGTGCTGTATGACTGCTGGATGTCTCTATGTTAGTCCTGTGTCACCTGCCTAGGGACTGCAGATGTTATTTTTACTAATTCTGGCATATTTACATGGTGTTTTTTTTATACAACAATGTTCATAAATATGCATGGTCCCTATCTAATAAAAAATAAAAAAAAAATAAATCACCATTGAATCAAAATAAAATTGTCCTCTCATCTATGAGATAAGCATGTGACCCGTTTCAACTCCACCCCCTCACTGAATCAGAATTGCTAAGAACCGGAATCGAAAGGAAGATTTGGAATTGGAATAAGGGCTGCACAATTAATCACAGTTTAATCGAAATCGCAATACAGGCTAGTGCAATATCGAAATCGCAATATTTGTAATATAAAAATATAAACTAAGTTTTGTGGTGCTGCAGAGAGACTTCCGGGTCTTCAAATCGTATCCAACAGACTAAAGAAACAGTTTTTGTTTTATTTTAATAATTTTTAATGAAAATGAGAATGATGATGCAAAAATGATCATTCCCTCCTAGGACTGGGTATCGCGGTACTGATGCCAATACCATCACCTCAGTACCGGTTCCTAAACGATACTTTTTTCAATACCAAATTTATGAAACAAAAAAGAAATGACAACATTACACATTCTGGCCCAAATCTTTTTATTTATTTTTCAGCTCGTACTACGTGAGCCCCGTCTCTGTGCGTAATGTAAGTAAGTAAGTATGTTTATTTGATTAGGACAATGCACATTAATAAACAGTTCTGTAAATGCGCCAGTCGGCTAATTTTCAACTATAGTCCTAGTATGCATGTCTTTATGGTATATATATACAGTACAGGCCAAAAGTTTGGACACACTTTCTCATTCAATGCGTTTCCTTTTTATTTTCATGACTATTTACATTGTAGATTCTCACTGAAGGCATCAAAAAAGCCACCCTTTGCTTTTTTATTAATAAGGGACACAATTCCACTAATTTACCCTGACAAAGCACACCTGTGAAGGTTAAACCATTTCAGGTGACTACCTCATGAAGCTCATTGAGAGAACACCAAGGGTTTGCAGAGTTATCAAAAAAAGCAAAGGGTGGCTACTTTGAGGAATCTAAAATATAAGACATGTTTTCAGTTATTTCACACTTTTTTGTTAAGTACATAATTCCATATGTGTGAAAACATGGAATTATGTATGAAAACATATGGAATTATGTACCTAACAAAAAAGTATATATATATACATTTATATTAGGGGTGGTACGGTTCATGAAAAAACACCCGAACCGCTCGGTTCGCTAGTCTCGGTTCGGAGCGTGTGTGTACCGCACGGTTCGTCAGTACACTGTTAATGGTCACTAACCTCTTACTGCCGTAGTGCCCACTTTATACACCTATGTTAAAACACTTACTGGAAATGACGAGCGGGATGGGCGTGACAAACGCAACCCATGGCAGCTGATTGTACGATCGCGTCACATGGGTCTGGCTGGTCCCAAATTTTTAAAAAGAGACCGTCATGGCGGCTCGTTCAGAATACGATCTCATATTGTACTAAAATAGTTCACCGAAACGTGTTTCTGAAAACATTTTAAGCGAGAAATAGGCCATGCAGTTGCTGAATCTGTCTTCATTTCAGATCGACAAAGGTCAGTTTAAAAGATTTTCGTCAGATTTGGAGAGACACCGAGCCGACCGCTCCTCAAGTGGAGTGGGGTGCCGCTGCAGGTCACGTCACCTGCAGAAATGTCAGGTAGGAGAGAGGCTGCCCGGAGCTGGAGGATGCGCCAGCGTCGTTTACAGTCTGGTGTGTGGGAACATTTTGGATTTCACGTTACCTATGATGAAATAAAACAATATAGAACTGCCACTGTGTGCACTTTTTGTGCAACATGCATTCAATATGCTAATTTTAGCTATATGCTGAAGTATATTCTGGAGTGATAAAGAAAAAATAAGAACCGTACTGAACCGAAAACCGTGACCCTAAAACCGTGATACGAACCGAACCGTGGGTTTTGTGAACCGTACCACCCCTAATATATATATATATATATATATATATACAGTACAGGCCAAAAGTTTGGACACACTTTCTCATTCAATGTGTTTCCTTTCTATTTTCATGACTATTTACATTGTAGATTCTCACTGAAAGCATCAAAACTATGAATGAACACATATGGAATTATGTACTTAACAAAAAAGTGTGAAATAACTGAAAACATGTCTTATATTTTAGATTCCTCAAAGTAGACACCCTTTGCTTTTTTATTAATAAGGGAAATAATTCCACTAATTAACCCTGACAAGGCACACCTGTGAAGGTAAAACCATTTCAGGTGACTACCTCATGAAGCTCATTGAGAGAACACCAAGGGTTTGCAGAGTTATCAAAAAAAGCAAAGGGTGGCTACTTTAAAGAATCTAAAATATAAGACATGTTTTCAGTTATTTCACACTTTTTTGTTAAGTACATAATTCCATATGTGTTCATTCATAGTTTTGATGCCTTCAGTGAGAATCTACAATGTAAATAGTCATGAAAATAAAGAAACACATTGAATGAGAAGGTGTGTCCAAACTTTTGGCCTGTACTGTATATATATAATGTAGAGTTTTTCCTGCCTGTCTCTACGGCGTGTACCGTTAGACAGCCAATCAGAGACATGATTAGATCTTGGTAGTAGCATGCTGCATGCTCATTGGTTCATTGACGCTGATGAGATTTACTCCTCAAGTATTGCAATTGGCGAGGCATTTTTCGATTCCTCGATACTTCAGAGGCAATTCGTTCTGTGCCTAAAACGTATTGAATTCGGTACCCGGTCCTAATCCCTCCAATATGGTGAATCATATCGCTATCGCAATATCAGTCAAAAATAATCACAATGAGATATTTTCCTCACATCGTGAAGCCCTGATTGGAATCAGGATTGTAAAAAATAAAAATAAAACGATTCCCAACACTAACCAGGAACCCCCCACTTTACCTTAATTACCACTCATTATACAACCCAGGCATGACTCTTTCACCTCTTGGAGCGCAAAATAGGCCACCTTCAGAGCTTATAAAAACCGCCCGAGGGGCTCAGTGTAAAGACAACAAGAACAAATGTGTTATCAGCCATTATCTCCTCGCCTGCCAATGAATAACTGCCGGCTTCAAAACACTCCCCTCAGGGCGAGACACGCCACGGAGAGGGAGACGTGACCCGCTGACCTCTTCCAAAAACACCGAGAGGTGGAAGGTCAAAGGTCAGAGCGCGTCTCCGCGCTCGCACCTCATCGGCTGGGACATGTTTGCTTCCACTGCGCCCTGGGGGCTTTGATTTCCATGACCTGATAAGCAGTTAGAGATCCTGCCCCCGCTCACAGTTCCACCCCTCATATCCTGTCTTCCCGCACTTGTTCCCCCCGTAGCTGCCCTCAAGGCAAGCTATGTTTAATTGAATTAGTCATATCCACCTTCCTTTCTCTGCTTCTCTTTTGTCTTAAAAAAAAAGGGGGTTTTCACTTTCACATTGTTTTTATCCCGCTCAAGGAATCAGACAAATTCTATTTGCGATATTACATTACATATCCGTGATCGGAAAAGGAGCTGGATGACGACAAAAATGTTGTTTCGCCAGCCCCTTTCTCAGATGAGTCGACAAACAGAAACAGATGACAGAAGACACCAAAAAAACCTATTTTCTGGCATCTTAATATTTTTTTCTCCTTTACATCTTCTTGAACTGTAAGAGATTGCTATTACCCTTTAAGTCATTATCCAAGGGATTCCGCAGTTTTCTTATCATGTAGCGCTTCCCCTGCCTCTGCCGACCTAATTTGCTGCAGCCAGACGCGTTGCTGCCAAACAATAACGTGGGGATTAGTATTTAGATAGTCGTTAGCAGTTGAGCACACTTTTGTTTTCAAGATTTTTGTTCATAAAGAAAAGAAAGAGGGATCAGTCAGTCAAAGCGAGGATGTGTTAACGGAGAGTTTGGCAGGATGCTGGTGGAAGCAGAGAATTGTGATTGCATGATTGTGTGTGTGTGTGTGTGAAAGATAAAGAAAAAGAAAAAGAGAAAGATACTCATCCACCTGCTTGTGTTCAAACACTGCCATTAACAATTACCTCTCAATCAGGGTGTGAGAACGAACTCACACACACACATACCCACACACACACACACACACACACACACACACACACACACACACACACACACACACACACACACACACACACACACACACACACAAACACACACGTAGTATGCCTAATCATCTGACAACAAGGAGCCCATTGTGCTGTGTTATGACTCTGTAGCAGCCCACCACCCAGAGGGGAGAAACATCTTCGAATCAAAGGCTTGCACTTGCCACTCACGAGCTGGATATCACAAGGCAAGCATGTGAGGTTAGAGGAACACAGACGTACCCGCAGAGCATGGTAGTCAGCTGAGATACCTTCCCTTTCCCTCAGCCTCCTTGACATGCGACGGGTGCCGGATGGAGAGAATGGATTTTCAGGAGTCATGGGAGAATGTTGAACACGGTTTCCTCAATTTAACACTGCAAGCTTTGGTCAAAAAGAAAAGCAGTGGGGGAAAAAAAAAAGAATTTATATACATATTTTTTTTTTCTTTCTTTTAAAAGCACTGCTAATTGCGATCTTCAAGGATAGATAATAGCAACCTCGTTTTGGAAGCAATTTATCTTGTCACTGCTCAAGACACTGAAAGTCTGTCTGCACAGCTAGAAGCTTTGAATCAAATTCCTAATAATATGCAATCTAGAAACCCACCGGCTGTTGGTCTGACGACCATTTAGCCTCTGAAGGCAACGGACAATATATCAGGGGTTCCGGTGGAGCCGGAACAGACATCTTCTTGGTTTGTTAAAAACAAATTGGAGGAAATCGTTTCCAGCATTTTTTTTTTATTGAACAAATTGAACTTCGAATTGAATATAAAAGGCACCACTAAAAAAAGAGTGACAGTTAACATTTTAAAGTGCAGTTGACAGTTAAACATTTTAAAGTGCAGTTTCCTACTGACATTTTCTTTCAACTTACACAAAAAAGTGTCAGCGTTTCTTCCGCCTGTGGCAATGTGTTCATTGCGCCAGTTGATATCGCGATGGAGATGGAGACAAAAAAACGATATATTGTGCAGCCCTACTAAAGTGTTCACTTTTGATACTTCTACCACGGCCATTCGTTTCTCTGAGGCAATGCTGTTTCTCATAGCTCATTAATAACATTCAACCTGTGGAGTAAACTGATTCAACAGAAGTCCATTTGATGAAACATAAATGTGTGTGTTAACTTGTGAATAAATCAGATGAATGAAGCAATAGTTGGCATAATGTCCTCACGGAAGTGTTTATGGTTATCTAATAGAGAGATCCGAACACTCGTTCGCTCGGCTTTTCTTGTGAGAACACCTGTGACAGTTAATCTTAGCTCTCTCTTAGAATAACCTGCTGATGCACTGGGTATTATGAGATTTTTTTATTATTAAAAATGACATGGAACTCTGTTCCCTTGACTAAATTGGATTCTGTGTCACATGTAGAAGTGAAGCCAGGTTTAGCATTAGACAAAGTACGCAGTATTGCCTTAAGAGCTTTAAGAAACAGAAGGTATTTATCTTTAGATGGAAACGGCAGCTTAAATGTCAACATTTTTAATAACAAGGCGGGAATCTTGCCTCCCTTGATCGAAATGTACCTCCAGAACAAACTGATATGAGCAAGGTTGATTAGGTAGTTGGAAGCTGTTATAGTTTACTAATGGCACACACACACACACACACACTCTGTGAGCTTTTCGCATGCACAACTCATATTTGGTTTAAGCTGTAATTAAAGGCAATCACTTGCCAATCAAACAATCACAAACGCCCTGATGATAATCTTTTTGTGATGTGAATTCCAACTTCACATGAACGCAAATCAATACAAAGCTTTTCAGCAAAGCAACTCCTCAGCCATGTTAATTGCCAAATCAACTGATTTCAAAGAAGTCGCCAGTGGCTTCCGGGGGTGTGTTTGAAATTGGTTATTTGTGTGTGTGTGTGTGTGTGTGTTTGCACGTCACACAGAAGTAAGATCTCATTTGTCATTTCAGAAACCAAACCCATTTTGTTAACAAGCTACCTATGAGCAACATCGTCAATGCTTAATCAAACCCTTAATGACACCGTGTACGGTCTAATATGAATACTCAAACTCTAATGGGACAGAAGAGCACACAGAGAATAACAATTACTTCTGTTACCTGCACATGTGACTCATCAGTAATGGAGTGCTGTTGTTTTTATTGATCGTGGCCTACATTCGCAGTGAGACTAAAGGTGTCGGTATGCTTCAACCAAAGTGTTTGTCACATGTTCGAAATGGGTCTGACACAGCCTCCCCCTATACCTTTACGACACCCTAATAGAGGGGACGTGCATCTGACAGTGGTTGTCACTTTCCGAAAGTTAAAAATCCTACAAGCGTGCCCACTCCCGCGCAGCGAATACCTGGGTGTGCCGACGTGCGAAAGTTTGACAAAAGTTTCAATCAGGTGAGACTCGTTTGCAGATATGCAGTTATAGCATAGTAACGTGAACAGTGTTTTTGGTGATTAGACTCCATCGTTTATACTAATGAAGCTCAGCGCAAATTCTTTCAGGAAGACGTCATTAACCCAATCACTACTCATTCTTAAAGGGGTGATAGAATGATTATATAGAGTATTTCACACTGTTCCTTATGGTCTCCTAATGGGATATGTAACATTGGTTGGGCTGAAAATGGTCTGGTTGATATTTTATTGGCCCTTATACATCCCTGTGTTTTGGCTCTATTTGAAACAAGAGCTTTTCTTCCAAATATGTTATGCTCGTGAATATTTAGATGAACTGCACGCTGATTGGTTGAGCGAATTGCCATAGGGAGACATTAGAGATGCGCGCTGATTGGTTGAGCGAATTCCCAATACACACACATTAGAGAAGCGACAGAATCTCATATTCCAGACACTGCAATGTTTCATTACCAAATTCACTTCTGAGACTTTTTTATGTGAGAAATCAACTATATAAAGCTCAAATATGGGCCGTTTTACGAGAATTGATGGCTAATTGCAAATATGGTAAGACTGTGTGTCGGACTTAAGCGGCGGTGCTGCTGCCTCGCCGCCCGGCCTGCCTTCCTTCACAGACCCCGGCCTGCTGTGAGCTCCGTTGGGCTGGCAGCCCTGACAGAGCTCCAGGGCCTGCAGCTCCCCTCTTCCTGCTAGCTAAATGGCCAGTGTGTGAGAGTGAGAGCGCGGTCAGCGAGCTTGTTACACCAGCAATCTCTTACCACATGTTACACACAATGTCACGCCACTTAGCTATACAACATCTAAATGTCTTATAAACGTAACAACGGTGTCCGATTTCAAGTTAATATTTGTGAAGTTTAGCTAGGTGTTTCGTTAGCTGCGACTGTCCCTTCAATCCTATTTATGTGTAGCTACAAATCACAGCTAGTTAGCTTCATTTTTGGTCGTAATTCGAGTATTTACAGTTTGAATTTCGTCACGCCAGTTATACAACATCTAATTAAATGTTTTATAAAGCTAACTATGGTGTCCGATTTCAAGTTAATGAATATTTGTGAGCTGTAAGGGTTTCGTTAGCTGCGACAGTCCCTACAATCCTATGTGTACAGATTGCGGCTAGTTAGCTTCATTTTTGGTCGTAATTCGAGTGTATTTACAGTTTGAATTTCGTCACGCCACTTACACATCTAACTAAATGAATCATAAAGCTAACAAACGGTGTCCGATTTCAAGTTAATTAATATTTGTGAGCTGTAAGGGTTTCGTTAGCTGCGACTGCCCCTTCAATCCTAGCTGTGTGTAGCTACAAATCAAGGATAGTTAGCTTCATTTTCGGCGTAATTCTGAGTATATTTACAGTTTGAATTTCGTCAAGCCAGTTAGCTATACAACAGCTAACTAAATGTCTTATAAAGCTAACAACTGTGTCAGATTTCAAGTTAATGAATTTTTGTGAATTCCAGAGGAATTCTAAGAAGAGGCTAGCTGTAGCTAGCCTCCTCTAGCTAGCTATAGCTCCATCCAGCCGCAGGCTCTATCAATGAGACTCGCGGACAAGAGGCGTGTATTTCACCGATCGTTTGTTTAAATAACTCAACACATTATAATTAGACACATTATAAGATTAAATGGAACCTGTGGTAAGAGATTGCTGGCGTAACAAGCTCTCTGACCGTGCTCTCACTCACACACACCTGGCATTAGGAAGAGGGGAGCTGCAGGCCCTGGAGCTCTGTCAGAGCACCAGCGTTAATAATCCATTAGCCAAAAACCGGTGACTTTGCGTGGGTATGGAGTGCTGTCTGCAGCTAGCCCTAACGGAGCTCTATCGACCTCAGAGCAGGCCGGGGTGTGTGAAGGAAGGCAGGTCGGGCGGCGAGGCAGCAACACAGGCAGCACCGGCGCTGAACTCCGACACACAGTGGGACAAAATTTGCAATTAGCCATCCATTTTCGTAAAACGGCCCATATTTGAGCCTTACATAGTTGATTTCTCGCATAAAAAAGTTTCAGAAGTGAATTTTGTAATTGAATAGCAGAGATCTGCGCGACCTAGATTCAGAAGACTACCTGATCTCAGGTCAGTTGTATAGCCTATGTAAATGTTGGGGCGTGACCGTTCTCTTAATACACCCATGGGCTGACAAAGGTTCCGGTTTTTGGGAGGTTGACGACAACTTACCAGCTTTGTTGGGATTCGCCCGTTTTCAGCGGCAGTTTCAAAATATGAGATTTTCATAGTAAAGGGGTGTCAGTGGGATTTTGAGCTTCTATGTATGTCCTATTTACCCACCGAACTGTCGTTATTCAACTATGACAGGGTAAAATCGGTTTTGCATTCTATCACCCCTTTAAATCAAATCAGCTGTTCAAGAAGTGACGCTGTCAGTTAAACCAATCAGACTCGGCCACAAGATTCAAGGGCCAATCACAGCCTTACAACTCTGCTTTAAATCTGTTCTCTCCCTGTGCTGTCAGCTGTCCTTTCAGGCAAAGGGCTCAACCCTCCTCCTCCCCTGCCTCCTCCGGTGGTTGTGTTTCTCCGGCTGACCGCTCCGTTACCTCTTCGGTCCGGTCTCTGGTCTCTTCACCGCTGTCACCAGTGTCTGGGCTCCATCGGGGGGTTATGTTCCTATTCCCCTACCCCTTTAAGAAGATTAATTCGATGGAGTCCGATCTCCAAAAGACTTTGTACATTCAATATCATACAGTTGTACAATAAATATCTTTGCGTATCTGCAAACGAAGTCTCTCCTGATTGAAATACTTTTGTTATTGGGGTAGAAAACTATCATAACCCCCCCGGATGGAAATCCAGACACCGGTGGTGGCGGAGAAGGAGCCCGCAGACCAGCCGAAGAAGGCCCCGAGCGGTCAGCTGGAGGAGACGAAGACTGGACGTGGAAGGGGAGGTGGAGGGATGGATGCTTTGCCTGAAACGACAGTTGATAGCACAGGGAGAGAAACAGATTTAAAGCAGGGTTGTGACGCTGTGATTGGCCCTTGGAATTCAAGGCCGATTCTGATTGGTTTACAGGAAGGTGAACGCCCCAACGGCTGACTGATTTAGAAGAGAGCATAGATAAAAAGTTAGGTCTTCCTGAAAGAATTTACGCTGAGCTACATTAGAGTGTACAAACTAAGGGTTGGGAATCAGCAGATATTATCACGATACTTATGTCACGATGCGATATTGCGCAATTTAAACAGTTTTTTCCCAACTTCAAATTATGTCTCTGTTTTGTCATCTCACTTCAATGTCCAAAGCACTTCAAAAAGGAATTGATTTTATTATTCTAGTAGTAAAGAGTTAAATTCTCATGTGCAATTCAGATCGACACTTATATACGATACTGGATTGTTACACGGCGTCCGTGTAACAATCCAGTATTGCCACGGAAACTATTGCGATACTATGCTACTGTTTATCAATATTTCCCCCCACCCCTAGTACAAATGAGTGCAACACTATGACAAGCACGAGACAAGACATGACACAGATCTTGGGTCCTATCTAGGGTTGGGTACCGAAACCCGGTTCCACTATGGAACTATGGTCCCATTCCTACCGGTTGCGTAGGAATGGGACCATAGTTTTCTACTGGATTAGAATGCAAATTTCGGTTCCTCATTTCAGTTCCACTTAATGTGTAGACTGAAATATTTTACCTTTGATGCTCCAAAACCAACCTAAAAATATCCCACTTTCTCTGTAGTCTACCGTTAGCTAGCTACCGTGAATGTAGGCTACTTTTAAAATGCCATATTTTCCCTCTGGGCTCACCAAAATGGACGTAAAAGCAAGACATGCCATAAGTCAGGAGAGGTATTGTATATTGCCAGAAAGGACAAATATGGTCATTTTTCTGCAAAAGAACTGCTAAAGTTTGAAACTGGCTTAGGTAGCATACCAACTCAACATTTATTTTGTTATTACTTGTTAATAGTGTAACTCTTATTTATTGTTAAATTGTTGTAGTTGTATTAGGTGACTTAGGTTTACTTATATATTTAAGTACTTTAAAACTTAAAAAAGTATATATATATATATATATATATATATATATATATATATATTTATATATATATAGTGACATTTTAATAATTTTGAATTTAAAAAAACTCTATAAAAGAGCCTTTCTTTGATGTCATTTTTCAGTTTTTCAAGAATTGGTTTAGGAATCAGAATTATTTTAAAAGTACCGGTATCGGAATCGTAAAAATTCAAACGATACCCAACCCTAGTCCTATCCCATGGTGCAACTTAATAACATTTCTCCGCTGCACCTGGCTTCATAGTTTGTGTTTAGGCTTGGAACATTTGTTGCCAAGCCACTCAAGTGACAAGCTGAGGGTCAATCTCCCGAAACATTAGCTCCTACAATGACCAACTTTCATTAGACCCTCAGTGTCTGGTAAATGCCAGGCCTGAATGATTTGGGGAACAAATCAAATTGCGATTTTTTTTGGATAGATATTACGATTCGATTTTTTCTTAAAAGTGTAGCTAAAGTTCAATATTCACTATGTAACAGATAAAACATGTCATGGAGCATTATAACATGAGACACCATCAAAACTGCAGAGGCAGAGGAGTTACAGACAGAAAAAAGGTGAAGTAGGATGAAGAGAAGTAAGGACAAAATGTGTACCAGAGCTATTTGCTTGTATTGTATCGATTCACCTCATCCTTGCACTAAACCACAATCCATTTGGAGCATCTTTCCCATGTGCCTGCAAATGAACAATCAGACTGTTTATGAACACAGTGTGAAAGCTGGCTGTCTGATTGGCTGTCTGGTTGCCCTGCCACAGCCAGACACTGGACTCTGCCAGTGCGAGTGGCCAATGGCCAGTACCAGTGTTACAGCCACATTCAGCCCTGTCAGATCAGCTAACAGATGGCCTTCAACGGCTGGATCCCGCCTGTGTGGGATTGCTTCCGCAGGTAGCGATGGCAAAATGGGAAAGCGAAAACAGAGGAGATGAGGAGATGAGGAGGTGGCTTTGAATGGATTAGGAGAACAGGAGGGAACGAAAGATCCGGGGTGGGAAGGGAAGGGAGATACGGATCACTTGCAGGTGAGCTGAAAAGGCAGAACGATGGAGAGAGGTTGAAAGAATGACAAGGTTGATAGAGAAAAATATGACGGAAAAGGCGGACAGAGGGACGCGGGTACAAGGGGAGACGGTAAGAGACAGGCAAACAGAAAGGGTGACAGCAACAGAGAGGAGAGAGAAGTGCAGTACAGATGCAGGGAAGAAAGAGGGAATATGATGGAGGTCGTCTGTGGTTTGGGAGACGGATGATTGACATCACTGTGGATTGTAAGCTTTTGACAGAATCTGATACTGTCCTCCTAGTTGCAGCCTTCTGCAACTCACATGTCTTAATATGGACAGAAAAGTGTCGTGATGTCGATCTGACAAACCAGTGTCACTGATTTAACCTTGTCTTTGGTGATCTTTCTTCTACATAAGTATGTTCATAGGGGCTGGGCTAAAATAGTTGGTTATCCAATCAAGATCGATCTTTGTTTGAGTGATCTGATATTGATTAATGAAATCTCAAAATGATATTAATATTAATATATACCTTTTCACCCTGGTGAATAACCTGGAGCATTATGAAAAATACAAATAAGTTCTCTGAGAATCTCTTTTATATCCAAGCAAAATTGGTATTGTAACTGAAAATGTCCTTAACCTAATTGATATTGAATCGGAAATGTAATCGAATTGGGACCTTGTGATTAGGAATGGAATCGATTCGAGAAATCATTGGCGATACCCAGCACTATGTTGATACGTGGTTTGGGATATGATCTTCACTGGACGTCAGCATTAGTAAACGTAGTGACTATTTTGCATGAGTTTGTTCTTTGTCACCTTGGTGTTGACTGGGGGAATCTTTGACGCTTGTTTGTTCCAATAAACCAAAAAATATCCAACAGAGTAAAGTTGAAAAAATAGATGGTCCTTTATTACAACACAATAAATAGCACAGATTCTTTATCTGGTAAATAAATTATAAGGCAAACTGGATATTTTTAAACTAAAGAGCACAAAGGAGCAGCAGTTCATGCAACAGTTTGCGTAGCGAGGTCAAAAAGCTGTGAGCTCCCAGTCATCCACGCCTCCACACCCGTCACCTTCCTATTTAATGCCTTTTGACCTGTAGAGGGCACAACTTAAGAAGAATAGGGCAAATATTATTATAATAAATTATTAAACAAAAGAAATGGCTCCTACAGTGAAAATTGTAACCTATTCTCTCTAGTCTCTGTCCTTTCCTATATATCTATCTATCCATTTTCCACCACATATCCAGGTCTGGGTCAAAGTGGCAGCAAGATAGCTCAGATGTCCTTTTCCCAAGCCACATCCTCCAGCTCTTATGTGGAATCAAATGGGACATACTCCAGCCCCAGGGTCTATGTACCAAGATACCCTAACAAGAAAGTTTTCAGGGGGCATCCCATTCCGAATTCCGAATCAGAACTTCCGAGTTTATTACTGTATTGGCCATTTTTTCAACAGCTGTTTTTGGTTGAAATGGTCCGTGATGTCTCTCACTTTCCCCTCTCTGTGGCCCTCATTTATCAACCTAACGTAGAAACCAGCGCAGATATGAGCGCAGAAATCATCTTACGACAGGCTTCACGTGTGATTCACGAAACGTTCGTATCACACCAATCAGATCGCAAGATTGGTCGTACATTGATAAATGCAGCAGCTGGAAACGATCGTAATTTAAATATCACGCCCCGATATATTCTCGGTTTTGAGGCCTCACCCCTAAAATTTATGACATGGCGAGACGTAATCCGGCTGAGAAGCGGCACTTTTCAGAGGTGGAGATTGAAACCCTGATATCGCAGGTGAAGTTTATTTAATGTATACACCCTCTACATATGTCCTAATAGTAATATACAGGCTTATATTGCAATCTCTTAGGCCTACATATTTTAGGCCTACCTATATTTAAATAAACACACAGTAGCGGAGTTTATGCAGTGTCTTTTATTTTACTTGTGTTTTTTTGTGCTGGACCACCACCCTGACCCTGTCTCCTGACAGCAGAGGGGCTGGAAAAACAAGCCGAAATAACTCGGTCAATGGCAGAAATATGTCGTCCACTTGCGGCCATGAATGACACTTTAAAAGAGAAATGAAAACCAGAAGAATAAATAAAAATGTTGTGCATCGTCATGGTTCCTGTATTGAGTATCATTGCCAAACATAAAACTATACCTTTT
Source organism: Perca schrenkii (assembly GCA_025617405.1). Classification (NCBI taxonomy): domain Eukaryota; kingdom Metazoa; phylum Chordata; class Actinopteri; order Perciformes; family Percidae; genus Perca; species Perca schrenkii. The sequence continues at coordinate 7,344,239 of CM046788.1, forward strand.
AAAAGTGAGGAATAATGTCCTGTCTCCTTGGTATAGCTCCCAGTTGGGGCCGTGCTGTCCACTTCTCTCTGGGCATCGGGTCATCTGGCTCCATCACTACATTTATGGCACCCAGTTTTCCTGCGAGATGTTGTGCAGAACCCCACAGGCTAAAACAAGGTTGCAGACTTTTTCTGGCGTGTATAGTAGGGTCCCCCCCGCTGATGCAAGACAGAGCCATCTGGCCTTAATCAATCCGATGGAGCGCTCCACCGTGGCCTGTGCGCGTACGTGTGCACTATTGTACCGGCGCATAGAGGTCTTTTAAATGAGACAGATCTGCCATTGCTGATAAGTGATCAACTGATGACTTCTCCTTCTCCTGTTAAACTGATTATATGCTGCAAAGCAGGGCCACACTGACTCGAAAACTTGCGTACACGAGTTCAGACCAGACGTGAGATTTTATCGCAGCCTACGCTCACGTTCAAATTGATAAATGCCGAGCTTTGCGTAGGAATCGGCGTACGCCCGTCCTACGCCTGTTTTAGGTCGTACGCACGTTTCATAAATGAGGGCCCGTGTGTTGCCGTTCTCAAACTCCTTTCTCTAGCTAGCTCGACAACAAACTTCGAGCTAGCGAGCTACGCTCTTTGGATCGTGCAACAAGGCAGGCCTGCTTGGTTCTTTTGAATGATTGTAAAGATTTAGAAGGAATATTTACGGCATTAACTCTCTCACTGGCATGTTTTGGGACCGATGGCGGGCACACAGCGATACACTGGTAAGGGCTAATTACGTTTAACCATGTATCCAGCTAATTTAAATAGCTCAAGTTACTGTATTGTGTGAACAGGTAACATTTAATATTGTGTGTGGCTTTTTTTTTTTATCGGGGTGCAAATGTTCCCTCAAAACAAGTTCCTTCCTGAGACCATTTTACAGAACCAGCGTCTCTGCTTCTGGAGCTTAGCACTGCGCCAAGACAATTGTGATTAGGTGAAATACAAAAAACCCACAGCATTTTTTTTTCTCCTGTTCCAGAATGTATCTGAGGTGTAGCCAGACCTTACTCCACAGCGTTGTGGAGATAGGTCTGTCAAATGCGAGACATGGAATACATAAATGTCTAATCCTCAAATATGATACTATTCCCATTATTTCAAACATAATTTACATATTCAATATAATGAATTAATGGAAATAGTCATTATTGCAGTCCTAATTTAGATGTAATGTAGATTTAACATGACAAGCAGAAGGAAAGTTAGAGAAATATTTAAAAGATGTCTGATTTGTGAAGGCAATCTTCGGCTTTCATCTTTGTCAAAAAGGAATGCGGAATGCAGCACTTGTTTGTGCCCTTTATTATGTTGTATTTGAATTGCATGTGGATGTCCTGCTATCAAAGAGCATCTTAAAGTGCACATCTTTTATAGACTAAATGTAAACAGACATGTTCAGCCTCTATGGAAATTGTAATCTGACAATCTGACAGGAGAAACCAATGATGACATCTAATAACACTCACAGCCTCTAAATGACATCTAAATGTTCACACATACGGTTCAAACAAACGAACACACACACACACACACACACACACACACGCACACGCTCTCTGACAGCGTTGTTTCTCTGAGGTGCATACATCAGAGCCATCTTTGCTGCATCAGGGCTCGAGGGCCCCCAACAGATCCCTGATATTGAAATTGATTTGTCTAACATTGATTGTACTCTATACACCAACTGTATATCAGTGCTACATTACTTGCTATTGTCTCTCACTTTCTTGCTCCCTTCTCCACCCCCGCCTAACAGGAAAGTGACTCCCCCACAGAAGCAAATTGTGCCAACAGTCTTGTGTGAAAGAAGAAGCAAAAGAGAAAGCAGAGGGAAAATTGGGATGATCCATAAATCTGTGGGATGAAAAAGAAAGCGAGAATGTTGCTTCCATTCTCAAAGGAAACTTTCAGCAAAGAGCTTGTCCCACTCGGCATAGAGCAGACGATGAGCTCCCTCTCTTCTCTATTTATCCCTCCCCCCACATCCTCTTCTCTCTTCCTTACAGTACAATAATTCTAATTATGTTCAGACAACTAAACATGCCAGCTCTAACGACAGCACAGATATGGGGAAATTGGCTCATTTGCACAATAATAAATGTAGGTTTGAGCCCATAGAAAGCCTATTAACATTTAAATGATACAAGGACGTTATCTCTAAAGTGTGTGCTTATCCAGGGTGGCTTTCAGTGTGGATGTGCAGAGAATGATCAAACAGCCATGCGTCTGCCTATATGCCCCACTCCTCAGTGCAACACTGACAACCCCGCTGACAGTGCTTTGTAATTGGGGAGAAAAGGGATCCAGGGAAGGTTGGGAGAGGAAGGGGTGAGGTGGGGAATGTGGAGCACGCAGATCAAGATGGTATAGTGGAGGAGAGGCAAGAGGCAACTTCCGGGCCTTAAAAGAGAAGCCAATCTTGAAGTGCCTCAAACCTGCATGCTATCTAATTTCCAAGCAGGGGGGCGACTCCACTGGCCCGAAAAAGAAGTCCGATTACATTAAAGGTCCCATGACATGGTGCTCTTTGGATGCTTTTATATAGGCCTCAGTGGTCCCCTAATACTATATCTGAAGTCTCTTTTATATAGACCTTAGTGATCCCCTAATACTGTATCTGAAGTCTCTTTCCCGAAATTCAGCCTTGGTGCAGAATAACAGCCGCTAAAGCCAGTCCCACAATGAGCTTTCCTTAGGATGTGCCATTTCTGTGTCTGTAGCTATTGAGGAGGAGAGAGGGGGGGGGGCAACGTGGAGGCTGGGGGTGTGGCCTTGACCAACTGCCACTTTGCTCGTTTGAAAGCCATGATGTCTCTCTCTCTCACGGGTGGGCCAAATTCTCTGTGTGGGCAAAGCAGAGAAAGGGGAGGTAACCTTGCTCCTTATGACCTCATAAGGAGAAGATTCCAGATCGGCCCATCTGAACTTTCATTTTCTCAAAGGCAGAGCAGGATACCCAGGGCTCGGTTTACACCTATCACCATTTCTAGCCAATTGGGGACCATAGGCAGGCTGGGGGAACGCATATTAATGTTAAAAAACCTCATAAAGTGAAATTTTCATGTCATGGGACCTTTAAAGTCTATGGGGAAATGACCCTACTTTTCACTTGATTTATTATTTCAGTAAACATTTTCATTATGACTTTATGGTCTCAATTCCTAGTTTTCAAGTCTTCTTCAATACAGCATGATGTTTATTTAGTAAATTATGGTCCAATTTATTTTAAAATAGACAAAGCAGGGGATGCTTTAGGGGCGTGGCTTTAATGACAGAGGCTTAGCAATGCCAAACTATGGCCCTGTGTACATTAAAATAGCTGTGAACTTGTTTTTGGGTGTTGTCCATGTTTTCGTCTCATACTTTGACCCTCTCACGGCGTGTTCACTCCATCAAAGTTAATTGGAAAAGTTTGGTCGCCTACAAATGTCTTGTTCAGCATTCAGTAGCACCTTGTCAAAGAAAGCTATCTCTTATCCTAATATAGTCACTTCTGGCTCCAAAATACCAAGATGGTGACAGCCAAAATGCAAGCTGGCTTCAAAATGGCTGTCCACAAACCAATAGGTGACGTCCCCAATGTAACGTCCATTATATTTACAGTCTTTGAGGAGGGGAGCAGCAGCATGGGGTGATAGGGTGAGGAAAGGGTTGGATTTTTGGGGCAGAAGGGTCAAAGGAGAAGTGGAAGCGAGAACCTTGACAGCAAGGAAGAGGAGACGGAGGTCTGTTACATGCCTGCTCAAGGTCCACACCTCAGCAAATATATCACTTGATATACACACAAGGATGTCAGGCAAACTTTGCACTAAAGACGGATAAATGCACACAAAGACAATACTAATGCAATGCATACCACAACGTCAAGATACAGACTGGAAGCTGGAATATAGGGTCAACTTTCTTTTTTGTTGATACAAATAAAGAACTGACATTTTTGTACAATAATCATTTTCTCTTGTTTATCCCATCCCATCATAATGTTCAACATGGGGTCTTATTTTATAAAGCAACAAAGATATGTATTTTCACGTAAAACATTAAAATGGACTGAAATGCCACCTTCTACTCCCTGCAGAGACTTCAGTCTTCTATTTGTCCAACCTGACCATGTAATTATGGACCTCTGCATTGAATTAATTCTAAAGATACACCTGTCGCCTAAAAGCATTGCCATTTCCTTTGTTATAACTCATCTGGCCTTTAAGCTGCTAAAATGTAATGACATGCTATAGACTTGAAATGCCACATATTTTGGGAAGTGACATTAACAAAAAAGACATGGAACAGAAGTTATATTAGAAGTTGATATTTTTATTATTTCTGACTGATGTTTCAGTGCAAGCTCTGCAGTATGTAAGAGAAAAGGTGCCTTTTCAAACATGGAATCTCAAAGAATGGCTGGCTCTTTGTCCTTGAAATGATAGTTACGTGATAAATGGACATGTCAGTGTTCATTAAAGGGATGGTTCGGAGTAATTTCACCCTATGCTTTGCATCTTGACCTCGAGCCAAACAACCCCCCAGAAGCTTTTTTCCCTTGTTATAACGTTGGTCGAGTTAGCGTTATCAGCTGGTTAGCTTAGTGCAGGCGCTAATGGATCCACGTTTGTATCTCGTATATTACCCCACTAATAATGCCCGGAATGATACCAAAGTTCTACAGTAGTACAAATAGTTTCTATACTTATAAAATGAGGCATTAGAAATTTTGTAACTACACCAGAAGTATATTTAAATAACACTTGCCTGATCGATACTTCACTAAGCTAACCAGCTGATAACGCTTTCTTGACCAACGTTATAACAAGGGAACAAAGCTTCTGGGGTGGTGTTTGGCTCAAGGTTAAGGTGCAAAGCAGCCTAGGGTGAAATTACTCCGAACCATCACTGTAAGAGTCGGAGCAATATGCATATTTAATGAGTGCTGTGGTCTTTAAACAACTTTAAATTCGAGTGTGAGATTGCCTTTGTGACTTTTACCAAAAAGTTGTTTACATACTATGCATAATAATATGTAATAGGGGTGGGGGAAAAAATCGATACAGCATAGTATGGTATTTTTTTTCCGTGGAAATACTGTATCGATTCACAGTCACCAAGTATGTCTGCTTGACAATCCCATTTTGCAGCAATAATTGAAGTAAGATGAACAAACAGATACATTTATCTTTTTATATAAAACAGATGTTGACCAAGTTTCCTTTTGGGGACATCATTTGAAATTGGGAAAATGTGAAGTTGGAAAAAAGGTAATGCATTGCAATATATCGCAGAGTATTACAATATCTTTAAAATCGCAATAATATCGTATCGTGACACAAGTATCATAATGATATGGTATTGTGAGGCCTCTGGTGATTCCCACCGCTAATATGTACTTTTAAAAACAGGATACTGTTTGCTTTTTGCAGCAATCACAGAAACCCTGCGTGACCCTGGCTGCGTGGCGTGAGCGTGTCAGCTGCGTGGCATGTCCGTTTTTATTTGGGCTCCCATGTTAACAGGTCAGAGCTTGCACACTGCGTGCATGACACGCACGTCTCAGGCCCTGGCTCGAGCAGCACCAAAAACGCGTGCATGTTAGAAATAGAACCGACGGCTATTTTTCACGCGACACGCAAGCATGTCGGAAGCGTTTCCAGGGAAAATAGAATACAAAAAGATGTTTATATATCACTTTGACACAGATGCATATTAATAAATGACATTTTGATGTTCGAAAGTCTCTCGGTTTTGACGTAAATGCAGATATAAAATTAATTAAAAACAATAATAATAAATAATTATTGATTTTCAAATATTGCACCTGTCAATACAGAACAAAATATTCTGTTGTCATGATCCGGCTGGGGCATATGGCCTTTGTGCCGCTCTTGTGGCCTTTTTGTTTGTTTTGTGCTTTGTACTTTGTTCCATGTTCTGTCTTATTGTGGTAGTCTTGTTTGTCTGTTTTGCTCTGTTCCCCGTTTTATTTTGAAGGTCTGGTTTTCTGTCTTGTTTGGTTTTACTTCCTGTCTTTTGGTTTTCCCGCCCTTGTGATTGTCTGATTTGTTTCACCTGTTGTGCCTTCTGTTCCTTGTTAGTCCTCGTTACCCTGTGTATTTAGTCTCTCTGTTTCCCCTTGTCGGGTCGTCATTCCCTGTTTGTCCTGTGTCAGCCCTGGTTTTTGTTAGGTGTGTAAGTCAAAATAAAGACTTTGTTCTGAACAGTCGCTTGAAGAGTCTTGCATTTGGGTCCACCTGCTGCAATCCTGACATCTGTAGCCTATTTTGCCGTCAATTTTCGCCGACGTTGTCTGTGCTGTAATCAAATCAGTATATATTTATGTTTAACATTTCATTTTATCAATGGGAAACATACATGTGTACAAACAAGGCTAGCAGCAGTAGTGCCACGTCAGACACATTTCTGCTGAGCAAAGATATAGAAAACGCCACGTAACAGAAATGCCACGTAACAGAAACGCCACGCTCATGCCACGCTCATGCCACGCTCATGCCACGCTCATGCCACGCTCATGCCACGCAGCCAGTTTGTAGCTGGCGTTATTCCCAGAAAACCCAGATTGGGAAAAGGAATTTAGAGAAACTGGCTTTCTCTAGCTATATCTCTCCAGGAGAAATACAAAGTCTTGGAAATGATAGCAATAACCAGTTGTAATGTGCTTTTTACATACAGTTTATGCATGACAAACAGTGCTGCAGGATCAAAATAAAGATACATCCTTGTATATCACTGGAACAAAAAATCGATCATGACTAAATCAATGGGCAACTATTTGGATTATCACTTATTAACAATCTTGAAGTCATTTTTGCAAGCATTTTCTGATTCCAGCTTTCCAATATGAGAAACTGAAGCTTTTTTCTTATATTTGGGTCATGGACTGTTGTTTGGACAAAAGAAAACATTTGAAGACGTCACCTTTTATATGATTGTAAATTGTAAATCTTTGTTGTTTGGACATTGAAATAATTGTTAGTCGTCCTTGTACTGAAAATAATTGAATACACTGACACTAGTGCTGAAACGATTTCATGATTAATCAACTAGTCACTCAATGAGAAAAAATGTACATGTTCCTCCACTCTACTTCCAGCTTCTCCTTTTTTCTCTCTCTCTCTCTCTCTCTCTCTCTCTCTCTCTCTCTCTCTCTCTCTCTCTCTCTCTGTCTCATGTGTGATAGTTCACTGTTCTGGACATTTTTCACTATTTTCTGGCATTTTATAGCCCAAACAGCTCGAGTGATTGAATTCATCGATAATGTCAGGGTGTGTTTGTGGGCTAATTGTATGCTTGAATATCTGTGTGAATGTATGTAGACAACTCTGGGTCAAATGAAGTCAGCACCCACTGATACATGCTCAAATAAGCAAGCGTTCATCATGACAAGCACACACACACACACACACACACACACACACACACACACACACACACTCACACTCTCTCCTCACCCTCTTTTTCCCTCTGGTGGGAACGCAGTTTACCTCTTCAACCCTCATTACCATACCAATAGCGAGCAGACAGCTACAGCTAGTTTGTCAAAGGTATTTTAATTACCAATTAGAAAGTTGGCTGCCTGTGCGTGAGCTAGTTCAATATCTTTTTCTCACACATGCACGCGCGCACGTACACACACACACACAAAGGTGTATAACCCAGAGCACAAGGTCCCCTGGTGCCGTAGCCTTGATAAACAATGTCCCATTCAGCTCCATATGAATAATTAAGAGCGTGGTGTTGAGAAGAGGGGACGCTTGTTTATTCCAAAAGAATAGCCTCGTCGATTGGCTGTGTAGCAGCGTTACAGAGATGCCGGAGGAGCTTATTGCCCGCCGTGACATTATCTAAATGGCACACTTACAAAAGACGTATAGACGCACAAAAATCTTCTTCATGCGCACACTGTGACACACAAAATAACATTCATAAATGATAAACGAAGTGGATAAATACTGTGGTAAATATGAAATATTGATGCGGCTTTGGCAGGCGAGGCACGTGATGGTCTTATTAACAGTGTCCATGTGTGTCTGTGTGTGAGTTTAAAACCTATGGATTTTTTGGGGTTGAAAGGTGCATCCGGCTGGGTGACAAAGAGTTCAGCGCATTTCATAAATTATTTCTTCCGATATGAGATCATAAAAAAGCTTTACTGTAAATTGCAATGATAAAACCTGAAGCTTTGCAGCTGTGGATGTCAACCTGGCAGGTTTCATAAGATTTGTGACTGTGACTGATAATTTGCATCTGCTCCGTTGGCCTTTTGCGCCGCCTTTTAAATATATAATGAAAAAAATAAATAAAATATATATATATTTGTCTCTTTGTTCCTTCCTCATACCCCCTTTGGCATGACTTGATAAGAATAAAGTGCAGAGTTGCAGAATCCTACCGTTTGGGAACGTCAGGAGCGACACATGCAATGATGCACTTTCAGTGGAAATGAATCTGCTTTAAAACAATATCGATATGATGCACGATGCAACAGGTTTATATGAAATACAAGCTCAGTGTTACTTATAGAGTTGTGTCTGCGGTGTTTACGGCTCGCAGAGTGTTTGTGTTGTGGGAAAAGTTGATGTGAATGAACAGAGACAACGCGCTTACTATCTATTTAGGCTAAATCGTATTAATGTCTATAGGCACGGACACGACTGCCGCTTAGCTTGTAGCAATCACTTAGCAGAACAGTTCCAAATGCACAGGGGGGGTACAGCTCACATACCGTAAGACTTGAGTGAATATAATCAAGGAGGCCAGTGCCAGTGCAATAGGCAGGACTTAGCATAGGCTTATACAGTACAGTACAGTGGATTCCATGCTCTGCTGTATTGCTCCGGGCCACAGAGTCTGTGGGATGAACACTTAGTCTTAAGCAGGAGTTCAGCTCTCCTTGTTATTTTAGCCGTGTTTTCATGTGAGCAGCTGCATCTTGGTGGCAGGGAACGGAGTAATAAAGACAGATGTGACTGCACAGCAGGAGCTGGTAGTCAAACCCTGCAGTCAGGGTGGATGCTATTGGCAACACAGAGCACCAGACAGCTAAGCCACGGGGGAAACTCTGCGAGACGCATTCGAAATCTGTGATGGATAGCTGTTGAGCGGATAATAAGTCATAGGGAAACCATTACAGTCAGAATACAAATGCCACAGCGTGAGGCTTCACTTCATTACTCCGGCATTTGTTTTATTTATTTTTTTTGCACTTAGGTGTTAACAAAAATCAGCAACACCTTGACACCGTAATATCTATTTACAGAGGAGGTAGAAGCGCCATTAAGGGAGACATATGTCAGGCAGTGACGGTAATATCATCGTGTGATGCTTTATTATGTTTCTGTTATTTAACTCAGCTTGAATTGTAAATCTTTCGCCACTGGTTTCCTGAAAGTGTCCCAAAGTAAAATATCCTGTCCCTGCAGGGGACAGCATGAACATTTTTGGTCCTGCATACTGCATGTTTTGCACTGTTCAATCTCACCTGTGGCAGATTGCCATGGCTCTAAGTGCTAAGACTTGGCATTTCTAAATTCCACCTAATTAACATACGGTGTAAGATTTAATTTGACTGCCAAGATTTGAAATCAGTCCAGTAGGGCTGCACAGCACAGGCATCTAAATGTGTTGTTTCAATGTGAGAACAGGTTCAGAAATGATTCATCTGTATAGGGATACGCAACGAAATACAAGGAGTGAAAAGCCAATTATGAAATGCATGCGTCAGCTGTTTTTAACTGCTGTTGTTTGTGGAGAAAAACAAGCCAAACTTAAAATCTCACTGCTAGGTGTAAAAAAAATCCTTAAAAAGACAAACAACATTAATCATTTGTTCCTTGGCCCCTGGCTCGACTATTCACCAAATTGAACAGGAATCTGTTAACAACTTTTTGAGGTTCCAGGAACAAAAAAACAGCCTCTTTGGCAGAAGGAAAAATTCCATGTTTCTCTCACCAAAATTAAATTGGATTTGAAGAATGTTGCACTTTTTTTTCCCCCTGCGATTAAGCACGCACAACTCTGCCAAAATACCCTCTAAAAACAGCCATAGTTTTTACAATTTGTAACGTTGTGCAAATATAAAAAATACACTGTGATATATAGTATATCCTTCACTGAATTCTGCAATTTTTGACTGTTTAATTCTACCATTTCACTGGCTATCATAATGACTGTTGCCAATGAACGGCATCACATGTAGCTAATTAACATTGGCTCCTTGAGTTATCCAAATTGCACGACGGCTGTCATCTGAATAATATGTTCTCTGGCTCCAGGTGCCTGTATCTACATTTGGTTTCCTTGAGTAAGAACCCGCACACTGTATCATTTTGATTTGAATTGATTTGAAAAGAGAGAGAGTCAACTGTGTCACTTTCCTGTTGTAGAAAAGGACCAACAGCATGGGGACTCGTCCTGCTCTGGACAAATGATCTAGATCAGTGTTTCTCAAATGGGGGTACGTGTACTCCTACTTTGGAGGACTGCAGGTTTTTTTTTATTACTATTTTTTTATTACTATTTTCGACCTATTCTTGCCGTACCTTCTTTCTACCGTCTTTTTCCAAGGTTTTGTCGCTTTTATTTTTACATTTTTGTCACCTTTTTCCATCAGCATTTAAATGTTTTTTCCAGGTCCAAGGCTGTTGTTTAGTAAATCTATCGCTGACATCGCTGCATTCTTCCTCTTTATATAGACTATACTATCCTATAACAAAAAATTATTTGTGCTGGTTATGGGGTAAATGGCTTATAAACACTGTTCAAAGGGAGTACATTATTGAAAAAAGCTTGAGAACCACTGATCTAGATGATGACTTCAAGTCATTTTCAGACAGACAGATAGCAAACAGTTAGCTAGGTAGTTGCGAATGACCAACAGCTTGCAGATAGTGAGCATTTGTTGGAATCTTCCAGTAAAATTTCAAAGCATCTATAGCATCTATATCTAGCATCAATATCATCACTATCATTGTTTTGAACTTAAAAAGCTATGGATTAGAGGCCTCTTCGATTCCTTCGCTGGGCTATCTGTCCTGTCAGCTTGTTAAGCTACAGCTAGTTAAAGCTCAAGCTAAAGCACAGAGTTGTGTAAATACGTGTTTATTGGTCAGAAAAATCACAATGTTTTCAAATTGTTCAGCCCCAACAACAATATAATGTGTCAAGAAATAACTGACCATAATATGATGTCCACTACCTGATTTGTCACACGCTACGCTTGAGGAATCCTCCCAGTGGTGTTTGCCTTACTGTGGCAGATATGTGACTATAAGTATTACACCGCTTCAGCCCACTGGCCTAGGGCACACATAACACCACGCAACATAAAAACCAACCAGGGTTACCCAAACAGACACACACACACACACACACACACACACACACACACACACACACACACACACATCAATCTGTATCTTCCCATCCATCTCACTACAGTGTAATCTGCCTTATTTGACCTGAGCTGAGGGGGGGTCAACAGGGTGGACAGATGTTTCATGATAATGGTTTATGTGTGTGTTTGTGTGTGTGTTTGTGTGTGTGTGTGTGTCAGGGGATAATGCTAGTAGGGTGGTTTTAGACCTACTCCCACTAGGGTTTATTTTCTTCGTTTTTATCTCTATCTTTCTCTCTCTCTTATTTCACTTCTTTTATAGCCCCAGGTCACGTCAGTTGCAATTAATCCATCCTTCCTCATCACTGATCCACTGATCTTACATTAAGAAGAGGGCTTTATCTCACGGTGTGTGTGTGTGTGTGTGTGTGTGTGTGTGTGTGTGGAAACGCAAGATAGTACTTAACCCTGATCTCAATCTCTAGGAGCAGCAGGGGGCATTAAGGGTTATCCCCTAACAATGGGCACACACACATCTATGCGCTTCATCCTACACACACATTTAGAAAAATACATCCAATAATGCTAAGATCCTGATGGAAGGCCAACCAATTTCTGACTATCACAATGCCTATAAAAAAAAATCCCAAAGCCAATAACTCCCCCGAGGCTCATAACTCACTCCTACTCATCTTGTACTTCTGTCTTCGCTGCGGCGCCCAATATGCCTGGCTGGATCTCAAATCTTCCACCTTTTCCCTGTAGTCTGTGGGCCATACCAGATAGGCAAAACTTTACATATACTAAACTGTTTATAGGGTCAATCTAAGTAAATTAATATATGATAGACTTTCCACAGGAGCAGTTTTTTAGATTACATACTGAGTCTCCTCTCCTCACTCATCCTTACTTTTTGGCCTCCATTAGAGGGAGCACATCCCAAGCATCTCCCGGTGGTATCGGACGATGAGGGTAGAAAAGCGAGGGAAGCGAAACAAAGAGTTTGGTGAACTTAAAGCGAAAAAAAAAAAAAAAAGAACTGAAGGAATCCGGCAACACACTTCTGACACCCAGCCCCCTTGCCGGATGTCCTATATAATGACTGTTTTAATGAGTGCCCAGGCTGTTTTTAGCCGTGTTTGTTAATTAATCAGTATGCATGCCGTGCCAGCAGATGGCAGTAAGGGTAAGGTGCCTCTTGGGAAACAGCTAATAGGGTAATAAGAAAGGTGAGTAAAAAAAAAAAAAAAAAAGTTTGCCGACAGGTGACCTTTGTCCCAATATGGCAGTCAGGGCGTTGTAGTATACGCACCTGGTCATGAAAGGGCAGGATTTGCATGTGTGTGCTTGTGTAATACAGACACAAGCGCATGCTGGTACATGTACACAAACACAGGTCGGAAAACCACATGTAATACAATAATACTGTAATACAACACACTAAGTATGGTATAGGGACTATTTTTTCCTGCTTGCCCCCAGTGGGGCACTTGACTGTACTGGTTTCCAGGGCAGTGTAGAGGGATATTAGTGCTGCTTTGGGGCCCCATCACACAGATGGACGGGGCCCAGCACATATGCTGACAGGACATTATGCGGCTTTCACCACTTCCCTGTGTAGAGCCCCGCCCGAGTGCACCGGGGCCCCGGGCGGAATATTAATGTTCCCAATTCAATTTGTAGGAGCCAAAGCTACTTCCTGGATGAGCAGTGTCGACACTTCTGTGTAATGGATGACGAGCGTGCAGGGATTGTGTGTTGTTGACCTAATAACGAGGTAGGAGTAGAAAATTAAAGATTAGATAAACTACGGCTGCTTTTTCTACCCTACAGTATGTATAATCTGTACCTCTCTAGTCAACATTTTATTTCTTTTCTGCTGTGTCTTGAGTCCGATGCATAGCCTACCTACCAGGGATACCTTGGTAATAAAAAGCCTTGCACCTTCTTTTGCCATGCCGGCTCCAATTGAGCGGAGGTACACTTAAACATGCATTAAATGATATATATATATATATATATATATATATATATATATATATATATATATATATATATATATATATATATATATATATATATATATAAATCTTTAATAAAAAAACATTCTTATTATTTAATCGGCGCTAGGGTAGGCAAATACACTAGCATTGGAGAACTGCAGAACACAGTGTAAATAACTAAATATCTGTCTTTAATACTGTGCATATATCATCAAATGTCAATGTCTAGAAATACAGCCGTTAATCTCTCGCGCAATCGTTACACTTTAATGTCCTTGTTATCTGTCCAAACTTTAATACTGTTCATGACAAAACCTGCATGAACAAAAGTGTGTTTGCCTATTAGACTTTCGACTTCAAATTGTATCTCGGGGTGGGGGGTACCATTAGTTGATGCTGTGATTTTGGTAAGGTGTTAACAATGACAAATTTTTGTAAACATATAAATACTGCGGTGAACCCATGTGTAATGCTGCATGATGGCACTGCTGGCCCTGCAGGAGGACTACGCTAATGGAAGAATCAGGAGAAAAAGAGACTTCAGGCACCATGACGATGACTGGCTAATATGCCGATTTAGATTTTATAAAGCTGAGCTCTTGGATCTCTGTACTGAATTGGGTCCAGTAGAGAGGGCAACGCGTCGGAACTGTGCCATCCTGTTCCATCTTGTTCCAAATACAGGTCCTCACCACTCTGGGGGCAACCGGCTGTTTCCTGAGGGAAATGGCGGACAGCTAAGTGTTTTATATAAATATAATATATAATTTTCAACACTATCGCTAAGGCTTGTTTGGATATAATATATAGTTCTATTAAATCTTATCATATAGGTCTGGTATATCGAAGCTGTCCCATATGCCATTTTGGACGGTATTATTAATATAGGTAGTCTATACATCAGGTTTACCTACACTGTGCGAGAACAGACAAAAATTATAATTAAATTTGCAGCAATTCCCGATTGTCTGAGAAGTTTTTTGCTTTTCCCCCACCAGTCGTCATGATTCGGCGTAAAGAACAACTGCCAGGGTCATTAACATACTGATCAGCATTCATGAGTCATGTAATTTCATATTTCCATCGACTCTTTCTATATTTATTCATGCATATTGTATTATTCCTGAACCACATTAGCTATATATATATATATATATATATATATATATATATATATATATATATATATATATATATATATAGAGTAATCATTAGTCCCACATTTATTTTCTGCAGTCTGACTTCAGTTCACCACCTCACCATTTGTGTCGCCAATTCCCATTGTCTCCAATTTTGTGCGTACGTATGGGTCAGAGTTTGCATGGAGGACCACATATTCTCCCGTCAAGTTAGTTTTTTATAAATCACAACCTTTGCGTGGGAAGTTGCGTATGCACATTTGCAGCCCCGTTTTGTGCATACGCCCCTTTTATAAATGAGACTCCTGAAGTTTATACTTGTGCGTTGGAGTGTGGGTCGATCTCTTTAAGAGAATAGCAGGGCCGGCATGTGTGTGTGTCTGTGGGGAGTGCATGTAGAGCGAGTGAGCGAGTGACGGTGATTAGCTTCAGAGCGAGTAGTGACTCTAGAGTCATAGTGAGAGAAACAAAGTGTCTCCCGTGTATTCTGACCACGGTGGGAAATCTGGAGCAGGAGAAGTTAACCCTCTCCTTGATTTCATGTTGTTTATGGAGAAGGAGAACCAGGAAATGAGTCAGGGGGAAATGCAACGCTGCAAAGCCACGGCCGAGCCACTCTGGAACTGCCATAACCAATCTCTAACGTTTGGTCGTGACGTTGGCTTAGCATCGCTAGCGTTCGCTTTAGCCAACTCCTTCACCACTAACGTAAAATCAAACTTTTCCCAAACTTCGTGGGGAGGAGGGCCACGACATCATGGCCACCAACAAAACTAAGCAAAGACTGCTATTGCTCGGGCTTTAACTTCTGGACATTTGGCAGCGCTGCCACAACTGACCGAATGGCTTTGCTCGCATCTTTCTCCGCCGCCATTACGGAACAACTTAAACTAGCGCACAACCTCAACGTCATTGTTCTCAGCCACTCCCTCTGTTCGCTGATTGGACCGGTAAAGATTTGGCCAGAGAAATCCCAAAAATATACCGCAAACCCAGACGGAGTACTGAAGGAAAATGAAAATTGAGTGGACGTACGTAGGATGGCAGAGCCAGGCTACGTCAGCCTACGGTGTAGGGTAAGTATCGCCACATACCTACGTATGTACCCATGGCGTCGATTTAACGCAGAAGCATTAATCAGCCTAAGACAGAACCATACAGTGAGGCCTTCAAACCAAAATCAATGAGCATAAAACCCAAAACAAAGTACCACAGAGTTGAGGGGAACTACAGTGTAGGGCGATAACTCTCTGTGGGTTTGTCACTACAAGCAACCCCTTTAAATGATACGACTGCACACAGTGGTGTCCTTATGTTCCCTTGCTCTCTTTCTCTCTCTCTGTGCTGGCGACTCGACTTGTGGCGCTCTCTGGCTTAGCGCTCATAATTAAGCCTGCATTTTAGCCGACTGCCTTTCAAGAGCCCAATCAGAGGGCTGAAAAGCGTCTCACCCACTTTTTTGTGTGGCACAGTGGGAATTAGGGCAGTTCTCCTCGCGGCACAAACAAAAATAAAGGGCTACTTCTTATGGTTAGGACCTAGGGGGCAGTTTAGGGATGTACTGTTGACTACAATTTGAAGGTTAAAGTTAAAAGGAAAAAAAGTAGGAAAATCCTTAAATACATAAGGCCTTAGTGTCACACTTGAATTGTCGCCCTTTAACACTTTAAGTGTTGCTCGTGGAGTCACAGTCGTGGAGGGATAAAATACAAACCACAGGAAAGATTGCTTCTATAATCCATGTTGCCATAAATAAGCAGAACATATAAATACATTTAGAGGACAAAGATTATCTGGGATGTAGATTGTCATGTTATCCCGAATTACAGACAGACAGAAAGCTGAGGGAGGGGAGGGGGGAGGGGGGGGAGCTAGATAACATTTAGCTTATCCCCATTGTAGAAACGTTAGTCTTGGCTAGCCAGCCGGCTCCACTTAATAACAGTTCAGGCTTGGTGTTGCCATGACGACCAATACTTGATTGCTTGCCCTAATCTTCTTTAATGTGGCTTACCTCTCAACATTTTAGCTTTAGTCTCCCTCCCTCCCCCCTCCCTCTCCCTCTTCCTCTCCCCCTCCCTCTTTCTCTGCAGGGGTAAGGATGTGATGTAATGTCACAGGACTCACAGGGATGGGCCATTTTCTGCTTGACTTTTGACAGTAAGATGGCTTCCAAACATTTAAATGTGCTTTTTAGTGCCCTGGTTGAAACTAGTACACGTGATGCTGGCGTAACTATCCACTGGCCTCTGTACGTCACCTCATACTGAACACATAGAGGTTAGAAATAGCTTTGAGGAAAATGCCCCTCCTCCATCTTCCTCGTGCTCCACCCACGGCCCACCTCCCTCCCTCCATCTCTTGCTCTAGCTTCTTCTGTCTGCACAGACTCCACAGCTCCTCTGAGACTCCTGCTGTTCTGTAGCTACTACTGTCTTTATCCATGTCCACACATAAACTAACAGGCCCTCATCGTACAAGGATAAAGTCTGTAAATGTACAATACATACTTAGCAGTTATCTTGGTCACTTGGAAAAAGTTGGACAATACGTGCTATTCCTTAGGACAGTGAGAAAACGTACCAAATGCAGCATATAGTCCGCTGAGATCGAATTGCACGTTGTAATATTTCCAATGTTTTGCAATTAAATACAGACAGCAGCACCTAAAGGTATAATTAAAATGAAATTGAGCCTGCCAATCTTTGCCAGGACCTCAAGATATGAATGCTGAGATATTAAATCAATACTTTTATCTCTGAAAATGCCCATTTAATCTCACAGACACCCTCTAGAACAGATGGATGGGGCAATGTAATTTTCATGCAAATCAATATCTTACCTTATTCAGAATCCCACAAAAAAAAGACCCATCACATTGGCATAATATCTGTATAAGGCTGCCTTACCAAATTCATCGTACAGTACATACATAACCAAACAAGTCAATACATAATTAGTACAACAGGTTACTTCCATCGTAAATGCCAACGTCAATTTGTTAATTTGGACGTGGATTGCCTCCACATTGGTCATATTTTTAAAGCTACTCCAATCCAAAGGTGTTCCACACTGTGATAAATGAGCCTCTTCAAGCAGAGTAGGTCTTGGCTTGTTGGTGTTGAAAAATGTGAATGTGCTGCAGTTATCCATTATAAAGATTGTAGTGTTTGTACATTTTGCTCCTCGAGCTGTTCATTTCCTCGGATATTTTTCTTTTTCTTTTTTAAAGATTAGAGAGTTCCCTAAACACCCCCATCAAAGACATATCCTGTCTTTATCTATGCTTGCAAAGAAAATTCCAATAGTTAGTAGTAGGGTCGTACTATCCTGTTATGAATATGTATTCGGTGGGGGGGACGTGGTTCACACTGCAAACTGAGAAGTTGTATTTAAGCAACCACATGCAAGATAGGTTTTGTATTCTGGAGAGAAGACAAACTTTCGTCCAAGGAAATGATAAAATGCCTCAGGTTCAAAGGTCATCTGGAACTTGGAAACAGCATTTGAGAACACAAACACTGAGGCCTGCTTAGTGGCTGCTGGTGTGGAGCTTTTGATTACATCACATTGAGCATGGATTTATAGATGTTGAAAATTTTGATTTTTCAGACCACTCCAAGGACTTCTAATTATAGCCTGACCGACAAAGAACATTTGTTGTTTATTGAAATTTGACAGTTTAAAAATAATATGATATATTTTGACCGATAATACTTTTTTGGATCATTTTCGGCCTTTATTTTGACAGGACATGAAAGGGGAGAGAGAGGGGGAATGACATGTAGTAAAGGGCCGCAAGTTTGAGTCAAACCCGGGCCCGCTGCGTTGAAGAGTAAATCTCTACATATGGGTGCCTGCTCTAGCAACTGAGCTGTCCCATATTACTTTTCTTTACACAACCCACAACGTAAGTAAACATTTTGGATACGGTTCACTTAAAGGTCCCATGACATGAACATTTTACTTTATGAGGTTTTTTAATATTAATATGCATTCCCTCAGCCTGCCTATGGTCCCCCCAGTGGCTAGAAATGGTGATAGGTGTAAACCGAGCCCTGGGTATCCTGCTCTGCCTTTGAGAAAATGAAAGCTCAGATGGACCAATCAGGAATCTTCTCCTTATGAGGTCATAAGGAGCAAGGTTACCTCCCCTTTCTCTGCTTTGCCCACCCAGAGAATTTGGCCCACCCATGAGAGAGAGAGAGACATCATGGCTTTCAAATGAGCAGTTGGTCAAGGCCAACTGCCACTATTGCTATTATTTATTTTTTTACAATTGTAACACAATTGTCACAGACAACCAGTTTTCTGACAATGCAAATGCAAGGGCTTTCATCAGCGGGCCATAGGCTCAATCACCATTGTCTCACCTCATTCAGCGATAGAGAGTGACTTAACAGATATTCATCTGAATGAAAATCTTCAAGATTATGACTTTAAAAGCTAAGGTTCAAAGTTCACTCGTGAGCCTGGAAACAGCAGATGAGAAAAGAATAGACCCCATTATGAAGGTAGTCACGATGAACACCTATGCCACAACATTACAGACACAGCTTTTGATTTCATCTTTAGGTTTCCACACTTGAAACAAATGGACAGGGATAATTGTAGCTTATCTAATGTTGACTGTCTACGCAGGTATAATGCATGCCCGCCATTAGTCAGCTTGATTAAGCAATCTCAGCAACATAGTAAGTTACATTGCATGTAGCTAAGATTAAGTTTTTTAAAGGGAATACTTTACAATAGGCTACTAGACTAATGTTTAATGTTGCCGTGTAGGCTGGTAATAGGCCTGGGACAATATGCTTTTCGGTTATTTCACGATACATGGGTGCTGAAACGTTTGTGATTGTGATCACGTCAGTCTGACTTTTATTTAATTTGTAAAGAACAATTTAACATATATTTTCTGCATTTTCTGCTTTCGCTCTGTTTTGCTGGAAAACGGATATGATGTTGGCGGTATCGTATATTTCAAAATATTTATATATGAGTCAACAGTTAAAAAAAGAAGAAAAAAAATCATGATTCTAGGGAAAAGAATCAATTCTAAAATAGTCACGATACGATTTTTGATTCCCCCCCCCCACCCTAGTGGTTATGTTGAAAAGCTAGCAAGATTTGAAAGTAGCCTCATTTAACCCCTCCCCTCGGGGCCACGTTTAACCCCTCCCATCGGGGCTCTGTCTAACCCTTCCCCTCGGGGCTTCGTCTAACCCCTCCCCTCGAGGCTCCGACCCAGACACAGACGTACATGAGCACTGCAGCAAACAGCTAATATTCTCATTGATCTCAGGCTCGTACAAAGAAGGGGCAAGGAGGCATTTCATTGGTTCTTTCCAAGCGGACCGCAAGGCAGTGATTGGTGGGCGTTTTTTTACAGGATTATAGCAGCTACAGATGACGGATCTTTTAGCTCCTTTTGCAGAGGCCATAAGTTATTTATGGGCTGTCAAGACCATTCAAACAATATATAAAAAAGTGTGTATTGGAAATAGTTACCAACCCTGCCTTTAAGGTGCAAAGTAGGAACATGTAAGAGTGTGTGAGACTTTTAGAATCCAGACCACATTACATTACACATTGAGATTTCATATTTGGAAAGGTGAATAACTACCGCTTGCAAAATATAAAGATATGCCGTTATTCACACGGCTGTCATGTTGGACTGATGCATTGTGATTGGCTACACATCAAAGCATTTCAGAGGAGGAAAGGATGCTTTGCTAACAAGTCAAGCTCTGGATGCTGGTTGACTTGTTGTAGATATGGTAAGTAACAGTGACACACATATCAACATATACAGTAGTTGTATGCACAAAGACAAAGATTAAGTGTACTCAGATGGGTGCTTTTTGCCAAACACGCGCACACTCGCGCACACCAATACACCCACGCACACACACACACACATACACACACAGTGCAGCTGTGAGCCTGGCAGAAGTGTTAGCCCAGCTGGCAATGTGTGCATCTCAATGGCATACCGGGACGCTGTTGAAATTATAGATGTGCCAACAGATGTTTGGCAGCGATGTTATGGGTGTGTGACACTTTCTGTATGTCTACTTGTGTGTGTATGCATGTGCCAGCGCAGGCTTGTATGCACAGTTACATTTGCTTGTGTGTATTTTAACAAATGTTGTGTTTGATCGTTCTTTGTGTGTGTGTGTGTGTGTGTGTGTGTGTGTGTGTGTGTGTATAATTTGTGTTCAGCTCCCCATGGGTTTGAGAGATAGTGTGAGTATTTGTGCGTGTGCGTCTGTGTGTGTTAAGCCCATGAAGATGAATTAGAGGAATTAAGAATTTATGTGAGTGGTTGAACGCGAGCAGCCACCAGCGGTTCTCTTTGCAATTTTGATACCGCATTGTAACAGGAAGCAAGTGAAGCCTTTGGCAGAATAAACTAGAAGGAGGAATAATAAAAAAAAAAAGAATACAGACGAAGAAGGAAAAGATGATTAGGGTAAAAGAAAAAGGCAGTTGATACGAGGTGGCAGAGAGACTTTGACGGAGGGATTGAAGGTGATGAAAATGGAGGGAGTAAAGTGGCACACAGGGGTGTAGGGGTAGAATCAGAATGCAGAAGGAATTAGAGGGACAGGTTATATAATTCCATTGTGTTTTTGTTTTTTTTTCTGAAAGGGTAGCAAAAAGGATGAGGTTGAATCTGGATGAAGGAGACATAGATGAAAACAGAGCCATGTCAGAAAGGGAGTCATTTAAATGCCAAGAGACAGTACAAGAGGGGGGTGGGGGGGGTGTGGGGGGTGAATGCAAGAATTAAGAAACCCTAACCGCTGCCTCCCATGGGGCAAATCGCATGGCAGCATTTACCACTGTACGCTGGTTTTGAACTTGTATTTGTTAAAACCTTTTCCTCAGAACAATCATTATAGCACCAAACCACCCACTGGCATCTGGCCTTCTGATCAAATCAGCGGCACACTTTTCACCTCGCTGCTATCACTCACTCCCAGCATGCACTGACAAAACTGACAGGCACAGCAAAACACAAGAGGGAGGGAGGGAGGGAGGGAGGGGAAGACTTGACGGAAGATATGAGAGTAAAAAAAAAAGGATAGGGTGTGTACAATCAAAAAGGATGGAGAGGTTGGAACAGAAGGAGAGAGCACGCAGGAAGGGGTGTGGGTGGAAAAGGAAAAGGGAAGGATCCGAAATAACGCAAGTGCGAAGGAAGACGAGAGAGCAAAAAAAAAAAAAAAAAGGAGGAGAAGCAACATCTGCAAGTGGAGCTGAGAAAGTGATTCTCAGTTCACATGAGGTTTACAACACGTTGGGACACGGAGGAATGTTGAACAGCACGGGGCTGGAAAGAAATGGAAAGAAAAGAAAAAGCGAGAGAGAAAGAGAGAAAGCGTGAGAGATGAAGTGAGAACGAGAGAACTGACAAAGAATCAGAGAGAGAGGGTGAACGAGAGGAGGCAAAGGAGATAGACACTATTGCCGTAATTAAAGCTGAGGATGAGGTCACCGCCGGGGACATGGTGCGACTTTAATAGCCCAGAGATTTGGCCGCCATCCCATCGGCCCTTTAACTCTGCATTAAGCTGATTACCCCCACATTTAACCAAAAATCAACGCCCACACTCCCTTTTTTCGTCTAATATCACTTTGACTAAAGCACGTTTTGGGATGTGGTGGAGGGCTTTGGGGGGGGGTTATAGAGAAACGGAGAGGGAGAGAGCAAAGGGTCTTAGCTTTAAAATCCATTCCATTTGTGTGCTTTTACCACACAGTGAAAGCCAGTGTTTATGTGCATTTTTCACTAAAGCTCTGCTATTGTTTTATTCTTTTAAATACGCTGTTTAATTTTTTATTTTTTTTTTCAAAGTGCTACAAGTGGGCCACTTGAATTATACATAGTGTGTGTGTGTGTCTGTGTGAGCACACATTGTTTCCTGAGATGACTTGTTGAACCACTCTGTGGAAGGGTTAGGTCCACTAGGTTTTAATACCAATAATTGCAGCTTTTGGTGAATGAGTCATTGTTTTAATGCAGCTGTGGTTAACATCACAATCATCGAAATGATTCTCTGCGTGTTTGTTTAAAAGCGGCAGATGAGAGCAGCTCAAAAAAACACACACACACACACACACACACACACACACACACGCAGGCACACACACACACACACACACACACACACACACACACACACACACACGCAGGCACACACACACACACACACACACACCACACACACACGCAGGCACACAATGCTCATTGTCTGTCTCACGCGCCCATCCAGAGACAACTTCTGATCCCAATCATCTTTATTAATCGAAGCGATTAGGAAATTGAAGTGCCGATTGTTGGGGAGCGCTGCGCTGCAATTACTAAACAAACGCGGTAAGGTCAAGGTAGCCGCGGGTTTCGCCAACTCAAACCAGGACTGAAATCTTGAAGGATTGCAGCCATAACGCTGCCTACACATGATCTGTGCTTGGCTGTGCCATTCTCATAGGACACTGTGGAGAACATGTATTCATTCTTAGAATCTGGACAGCGAAATGAAATGGCTAAGGTTAAATATAATGCAAAAGTGGGTGGCAACGTGATTTCAAATACAGCCTTGAACTGTTGCACAACCATATGATGGACAGGTACTTTATATATAGTCTATATGGGTGGGTTGGGATGGGGTGACACATTCTGCTTCTGGCTCAACTACGCTCAGCACTTACAATTGGCCCAGCATGTCACCTGCCTAATGTGTTCATGTGTGTGTGTGTGTGTGTGTGTGTGTGTGTGTGTGTGTGTGCATGATTGGACAGTTTTGTTCGTGTTTGTGACTGAGGCCCTGGGTGTGTGGCTGCCTGGCTTCTTTCCAGTACCCCACATATGTGGTGTTTCCACTTGGCGGAACCTGCAAAACCATCCCTGGTTAGATGCAAGCCCCTGGTCTCCCTCGGCCCGTCTGTCTGTTCTCCTCTCTCTCTCTCTTTCTCTCTCTCTCTTTCTCTCTCTCTTTGCTGCCACAGGATTAACATAGCAGGGTGGAAGCACTTCAGCTAAATCTCCCCTCCCCTGCAGCGCTCGTGCTGCTTGGACTGCTCTGGATCGAAGCTCACCACACAGAGGAGAGTCTTAGCTCAAAGTGGTGTGTGAGAAACACATCTGGAGTGCTAGGTCATAAGCCCCTCTTTTTTTCTTTCTCTTTTTTTTTCTTTACACTGGGAATATGCAACCCTGGCACATGAACTTTCACAGTGTCAACAGCGTATCTGACGAGTTCACAATTTGTTTCTCGACGCTCCCTTGAAAACACAGCCAGTGCTGTCATGTTGTCATTGTGTGTC
Organism: Perca schrenkii; assembly: GCA_025617405.1. Lineage (NCBI taxonomy): Eukaryota > Metazoa > Chordata > Actinopteri > Perciformes > Percidae > Perca > Perca schrenkii. The sequence goes on from CM046788.1 coordinate 7,368,099, forward strand.
TTAAGATTTTTCAAATTCAGTTGGATAATTATTTTTATTATTTGTAGTGATGTTTTGTGTTGTCTATTATATTCTATTCTTCCGTGTTGTTGTTTTTTTTTTTACAGTACTGAGGTTGCTGGTTAATTGGATATCGCACAACTGCTTTTACCTTTCACTTTTTGTTAATGGGCAACTATTATATAGCATTTTCAGGATAATACTGGAATTTGTGTTTGTACTAGAACACGAACAACCAAATACTACACAACCAGACATGTTCCAGCAGTAATTTGACCCAGAAATTGGGGAGAAATGACCAGCATTGGCTGCCAGGATAACAGCTATCTCGCGTTAGCGTGCAGCTACTTAATATTTAGCACTAGGCTAACATTAGATTTTAATCTAATAATAATAAATTCCTATCTTCACTAGTGAAACAGTTGTACATTTTTACTCCCCAACTTGTACATTAACTTTATCTATATCTGTTGAATCAGATGTACATTTTATTTCCAAATTGTATATATTTTAAATATTGCTTGTGTAGTATTCAATTATTATTTAATGTATATTGTTTCCTATTATTCAATGTATACTCTGTATGTGTGCTGTGTGTCTGATATTTTTGCTGCTGCAACACCATTATTTCCCATTTTTTTGGGATCAATAAAAAAAATCTATCTATCTATCTATCTATCTATCTATCTATCTATCTATCTATCTATCTATCTATCTATCTATCTATCTAATGGAACAAAGCAGCACTTTCTACAGCAAAAAATTGCAGATAAAGGCTTCTGAACCAAACACTACCCAATCGGACGGGTTTCAGCAGGGATGCGACCCAAAACTGAGGAGAATTTAACAAATTTGCAGCCAAGATGACAACTTTTACTGCTGTTAGCATGTAGCTACTGTAGCAGCATTATATAGTATATAGCAAGGGTCTTCAACGTTTTTCAAGTCAAGGACCCCTTAACTGAAAGAGAGATGGGGCAGGGACCCCCTACTATATATTAAGTATAAAATGAAGTTGCATATTAAACTCGGCCTACAATAACGTGTGGGCATTCTATACATAGCTTTTTTTGCATACTAAGTTTTGAAATTGGCTAATAATTGTTGGCATGGTTTTATAAATTAGTGACTACCTTACCTATAGGCCAGTAAGCAGTGGGGATTTATATTTGCCAATAATATGTTGGATTTGTGTTTACTGATATTAATTTTTGAAAAAACTTAAATTAACCATAATTTTGAGGCCCCCCTGCATTGACTCTGAGGACCCCCCAGGGGTCCCGGACCCCCTGTTGAAGATCCCTGGTATATAGCATATAGTATACTATATATAACAGTATAGTTAGACCCTAATAATAATAATTCTACAGTCAATAACCACAGATAAAGGCTTTTTAACCATATACTACATAACGAGTAATGTGACCCGGAATTGGGGAGAATTTAACAACACTGGCAGCCAAGATGACATTTTACTGCCGTTAGCATGTAGCTACATGCGACGATAGGCTCGTGGGAGATGAACTGCGCCTCGCCTGTAAAGCGGACGAGAGCAGGTGGCAGCAGCTGGGGGGGGCAGTGACAAAAATCAGCTCTCAAGTCGGACAGTTTCCATCCGTTTCCAGCAGCCTTCAGTCTGAACAGGAAGTGACAGAAACATTGTGGTCCGATTCCGATTTAATAAAATGTTATCAGACCCATATATCAGCGTGCACAGTCTCCAGTTGTTTTTATTATGACTGAGTAGCTGTCAAAATGCTCTACATGCGATCTGTTGCTGATTTTAATTAACAACACAATGTAGATGATCCATAATCTGAACAGATTTAGTCTCTCTGACTTCTGAACGTTAACTATCAGCCACATGTGGTTTGTACAGCAAATATATAAGCTTTTAAATCAGACAAATAGCAGTTAAAATCCCTCCGATTCCAAATCAATAAAAAGTTTATATAAAACATCATCATGTTGAGTCGATTCTGAACCAACCAGCTGTTAGATCAGCTGAGAGGCCGGCGTTTCCCAGCATGCCCTGGGTCCGCCTGGGTCTTGCACATAGACAGTATATAATGGACCAATAGATCCCGTTGCTCTGGACGGAGACCAGTGAAGGCTATTAGAAGCACTTTTCCGGTGATCTCTTCCCTTATTGCGCAGCCTCCAACTGCCAGAGACAACGTAAATGTGACGTGAGGAACGTGTCTGAAAGTTGTAAGTGTTCTGGTAGCTGTGCCAAGAGAAATCTCAATCATTCCCAATCTTACATAGACGGAGAGTGTAGGTATATGTAAGGAGATAACATAAGCACAGGATAATTATTGCTAACTAACATGCTAGCTAACATTCGTAATTAAACCTAAACAGCTAATGTAAGTCGAAACTTCCTGCGAGCTTCTCCTGTACTATACGGTAATTCCTCTACTGTGCGACAGTAAGTCCCTTGGTTATGACACAATCGTTAGCGTATTTTTACAAAAGTGTCTGCTACGGAGCCATAACGTGAGGTACAAGGTAATGGAGCCTTTTATACATTGTCGTGTTTCTTTAGAATTAAACAATGGACAAAAAGAGTCTTTAAACGCTTCAGATGTAAAGTTATTCGCAGTCAAGTGACGTAAAAACAAAATGGCGGTCAGTGGAATGCTAACAAGAGGTGATCTCTTTGTAGCAACAAAATGGCGCCATCGAAGGTTCGCGTTCTGAAGCAAAGCTTACCCCCTTGGTCTTGCAGCCGGTGGAGAGCAACTGCGGCGCTGGCTCTGAAAACTGCGGCCGCCGTGATCTCGTGAGATTATCGTTGGGATCAAGTCGGACACAAATCTAACCGGCATGCATTGGGGCGGCGATCGCCGGTGATCGATACTCTACCCAGTGTTGCCACAGTTACTTTGAAAAAGTAACTTAGTTACTTTACAGATTACATGATTTTAAAAGTAACAAAGTTAGATTACAAGTTACTTTATTAGTTACATGCAGCAGCTGCCGACAACACCCCTACAGCCTCAACATAACCATGACAACCGGTTTACTGTGAGGTAGCTCAGCGTTGCCAGTAGTACGATCTGGTTTATTATGGCACGAAAGACAGCGAGTTAGCCATGTTTAAGGGCAGCATTTCCGCTACAACATAGGCCTACTGCCCGACCAACTTCTTCAACTCTCCCCCACTTACTGGTTTTGCACCGAAGTCCAGCTTTTGTTGTTTGGGTGGTGGGGGGACCTCCTGCTCTCTGCTTCGCTCCACCTGCTGGGACTTGCTCTCTAAGTTTGACTGCAGCGCTGTGACTCCAAATGGTTCTTCAGATTTGACGTAGTGTTTTTGTAGCTAGATAGCACAGCAGGGCTCTCAAGTGTCACGCATTGAGCGTGACAGTCACTCATTTCGGTCTTTTGTCACGCACTCCCGCCACACATTGTATTTCTCACGCGTAAAAATTATTTATAATAAATTCAATATGCCGCAGCGCCCAAAATTTCTCTGGCTGCGCCGCTCTCACTATGGAACCGGCAGGAATCAAACGCGTCTGGCCGTTTTACAGTTGTGCGGAGGCTCCACGCAGAGCTCTTGCAGTAGTCTACATAAGTGGCCTGATGTCTATGCTTGTGCGCTGGTGTGTGCGTCGAGCCACATGTGTGTGTGGGGGGAGTGTGTGGTAGAGGGAGAAGTGAGAGAGTGACGGCGATTATCTTTGGAGCAAGTAGCGACTCTAGAGTCATAGTGAGAGAAACAAAGTTTCTCTTCCTGTTCTATCTGACCACGGTGAGAAATCTGTAGCAGGAAAAGTTAGCCCTCTCCTTGATTTCATGTTGTTTATGGAGAAATAGAACCAGGAAACGAGTCAGGGCAAATGCAACGCTACCAAGCCCATAGACCGTGACCAAGCCACGGCTTGTAGATTACATTTTTAATGTCTAAATCGAGCCTGCCACTTATCAGCCAAACAAAAAAAAGAAAGGGGCTACACAATAGCCAATCAGAAAATAGCACTATTTTATCTGGGTAAGATTTAATGCAGCAACCAATGAAAAAAAAAGCCAAGTATACAGACACTTCCCTAAACATTCGCTCATTCAGAGACCAGAGACCCAAACGGGGCTCTGAGTCTGTCAGACTGTCTGATATCTACCGTATCAGCAGAGCAATCTCGTTAATGCACAGCGGACTATGGTGCAGGTAGATTATTTTCTGAAATATATTGACGATTATAACTTTATTTTTCTCAAAGTATCACGACTCCTCCAAAACTCAGATAAAAGAGATATTTTGAATGTGCAAAAAGTTTTGAACATGAGCAGAAATCTTGCTCTAACAAATCATACAGTCCAGGGGTTTATTAATTCATTAAAATGAATTAATGTATCATTGACATCAATAATTGTCATATGCACATTTAAGGAGGTTACTTCCTCAACAAAAGATGCAAAAGGGAAGAGTAAATGATGCTAGGCTAAATGTGTGCTGACTCAGAAGTCGATCTACAGGAGAATAAATAGATGAAAGCAATTCAGAATGCCTGAGCCTAACTGCCATATATTCCATTATGTTTTTATATTTGGATTTTAATCTATGTTTACCTTTACATAAAGATTTCCAGCATAAATTGATTCAGAAAAAGGTATAAATAGGTGCATACAAATTCACCAGAATGCAGGAAATGAAGAGTTTAATGCTCAAAATTTTCTGGGGGAGGACCCCCAGACCCCACCCATTATCATAAGTAACCATGCAGAAATTGAATAAATACTTTGTATTTGGTTGAATTGTCAGTGGCATGTGTCAAATCTTTTCTTGTGTAAATCTGAGCAATTATTACTAATAACAAAAACACTAATAATAATATTAATGAAACACCCCTATTCCTGCGACTTGTCCAACCCGCCACCAATCTATGATCTTTTTTTTTTGGGGGGGGGAGGTGTCACTCTTGCCGGTCTTCAAAACTTGAGAGCCCTGGCACAGAGTGTACAACGAACCTTAATATTGCCGTCTTTAGCTGACACAAACTCTAAATAGTGACTGTATTTCCAGCTAGAAGCGCATCTCTCTCCTCCCTCCATTGTTGTTTACGTGTCGCTGCGTGGTACACGTGAACTGTCCTCACTTTTACTTTTCCTTTACTAAGGAAAATGACAAATAGTAACGCACAGTGACTTGGCTAAGTAACTTTAATCTGATTACTGGTTTGGAAATAGTAACGCGTTAGATTACTCGTCACTGAAAAAAGTGCTCAGATTAGAGTAACGCGTTACTAGTAACGCGTTACGTGGCATCACTGACTATACCGCAGTAGTGTAGTGAAAAAAAACACTCCAGTCCTGCCTACCTGAAGCAGATGACCAATAATAGCAGGCCGGCTTGGAGTTGCATTATACTTAGCCGAGAGTAGAAAAAACTATTGGAAATCTAATTGTTTTAGCTCAAGGAGGTTTCTGTAAAATAAGTTTACCTCATTATTTGAACGTTTAACATGAAAATTATAACATGACATTATAACATTGTAGATGTGAGAGAAAATACGAAAAAGCGTAATATGTCCACTTTAATGCAAAATGAATGTGTCTTGAACACTTTCTTTCTCACTCATACGGCCAATTTAAAATAAAAGTTTTTTTTTCTCCCTATTTTAATGAGAGCACTGCACCGAGTAGCGATCACTGTCAGTAGTGAAATGAATGCCTCGCCCATGCAGTTTTTATACACTACATTCTGCTCATTCACATGCAGCGTACCAGTCATATCTAAATAAACTCCTCGTCTACGTCCCCTTTCCTCGTCTCTGCCTGATCCTTTGATATCTGCCTTGACTTCAAAGCGGTGGGCTGCGGCGTTACCTGATGCTAATAGTCCACATGAAAGAGAATCGGTATGAGGTGTGAGCGCCGGGGACTGACGGAGCCTCTTGGTGGGAACCCCATCTCTTCTCCGTCAAGCCAGACAGTCTTTTCCCCAGCTTCTAGTTAGTGGTGACTTCTAAAAGACCTTCAGAGAGAGATAGTGCGCGTACAATGGTGGGCTGCAGACCTTTTAAACAAGAGCCACAGGACAGTGAAGGCCAGTTCAAAGGGATTTATGCTGCCGCTGCCCTGATATATAATATTACATCGGATGTGGTTTGGGTTGAGTGAGTTGACAAATATGAAGAACAAAGCTTAAGTATTAGAGCCCTGTCCAGTCAACAGCAGTCAAATTACCCCTCTGGGACAATGGGAATATGATAATTGAGTTTTGGTGTTTAAAGAGGTCCAGTAGTTGGCACAGCTATACATCATCCTGCCAGACTCAGGGGGTGCTGAGGCTGAGCTGCAGACTCACTCTGAGCAGATAGGACCTCATTAGCATGAAGATAACTCCAGCGTGCAAAGATTTATTAAAACTTACTGGACATTAAAATGTAGATTTTTTGGGGGGCACAAAATAAGTCAGTCATCCCAAAAGCCTTGACTGCTGTTAAATGATTGACGAGTGTACCACAGAGGCAGCGCAACAGGGTTCCATTAGCAGCTGTGGGCATTGTGGAGAGAAAATGTTAGTCCCTAGCTGTCTATTCCTAAAATGCATATCCAATTGGTCTGACTCTCCGCACCTCCTCCCCCTTCTCTCAAAGTGGATTCACTGACACTCAAAATCTTTAAGGTGCTTTCAGACAGAAACAAAAGGACATGTTTGCGTCATGTAGAGCTGGGCTCTAAATTTATTTTATCGTCATCGCATTATCAACTAAAATAAACACATGGCTGCGACATATCGCTAAAGACACCCAGAGATTGTTTGTGTAAGTTGAAAGAAAATATCAGTAGAAAACTGCACTTTAAAATGTAACTGTCACCAGGGTTCGAAATGACTTAGGACTCTTGGGGGGTCCCCTAAAATGTAATTATAAAAAATACTGAAGACTACCTTGCTACACTATATACTGCAGGCAAAATTATATTGACATATTTTGAAGGTGGGATAATGGTCTTGGGATGTTTTTCATGGTTTGGGCTAGTCCCAGTATTGTAGTGGTGTCTAGAGAAGTGGATTGGCTATAATCTAACAGGTAACCCTCTAATTCTGGAGCAACAAAGTTACAGCACCTTATATAAATCCCTGACATGACAAAGTGGATAACAGGTCATTCTTTCCCTGAGCAAGTTACCTAAATCCACCAGGAGTACTCATTATGGCAGCACCATGCACCTTCAAAGGGTTTGATCAAATACAAATGGCATTTCTCATCCCTTATGTTAATGGCATTTGTAAAACAACTAGCCGCTGGATTGAATAATAATGATGTCTATAAAGACTGTACCTACATTAGATGGTTTACTTTGTTTTAAAGTAGTCAATCTATAACCTGAACTAAAATCTTTAGGGACACATAAAAAGTAAGATATTCTAAGATGACTGAAAGCCATTAAAATGACAATAATCAATAGTAACCACATTATTCAAAATCACTGACTGGACAATTAGGTTGTTATGCTAGCTTTGAATAACTAGTCTAACTGCTATATGTCTGCTGTTAGCTGGCAGATTATTTGGCTTCATACCTATGCTTCATACACATACAGCTAGCAAGAAACATTGACAAACGCACTCTTCTAATCATTACGTTACACTGGGTATCTAAGTTAGTTAATGCAACTTTTGATAAAGGAGCACCAACTCCAAATATTTTACTATAATAAGCAATTATTATGGAGATATAAACATAATCGAAGCACTTACAGGATTTTCATTAGGGATTTCACTCTTTGTGAGGCTTCGTTTTTGCCGCGTTCAACAATAACATACATGTCTGCGCCATAGACTGTACTGTATGCACCGGAGGACCACAGCAACAATCTGTGATGCTATTAGCTGCCCTGATTGCTGCCCAATCACGCTAATAAATTAATTATTGTTATAAATATAAAACGTCACTAAAGACCTATAATTTTCACAATCATTTTAATGTTAAAAATATTTGTCGGGGACCCCCCAAAATCTAAAAATAAATTCTTATAGGGGGTCCCTAATGACTTATGGGGGGTCCGGGACCCCCCCAGACCCCCCTCATTTCGAACCCTGACTGTCACTCTTTTTTTTTAGTGGTGCCCTTTTATATTCAATTCAATGTTCAATTTGTTCAATAAAAGAATGTTGGAAATAATTTCCTTTCATTTGTTTTAAATTCAACAAGCAATTTGTTGTATTTTAGCAGAATACTGGAAGCAGCAGAACTTTAGTACACTTTAATATCTGTTCTAGTGTGTTTTTGTTCATTTCAGCCTCTGACTGATCTCAGAACTCACCACAAACTCAGTGGCCGGCCAATAGAGGGCGCTAGGGTGACGCCCCCCCCCCTCCCCCTCACATCCATATTAATTAATTTATATTAAGTCATTTTATTCAACTAAAAGCTACAACTGCAATGCAAATAGATATTTTCCTTCGTGGAGGAAAAGCCTGGTCTTGCGAATTTTGTTTGGATTTAGGGCACTCAGGCTTAGCGTTCAACACATACACATTCATTAATAGGTGGTGCATGTAGCTTGCTAAGTATATGGAATAAATAGACTTGGAATGCACATCCTCTCCGCCCAAAAAAACTGTTTTACTTCAGTGTTTTGATGGGTGACTAACAGCCTATGCGTGAACTGAAAATGAGAATTGAGGGAACCCCAACATGAAGCTGACACATTCCTGACCGTCAAATCTCTCAAACTAAATCCGACGTTCAGCGTGATGTTACGACTGACCACAAAACCAGTGACAGAGGAAACGAATGCAATCGATCGTTTTGTAACAAGTGGTTTGTAAAAATGTCATGGCTAACTGTCTGTTGTGTGATGCCAAGTCACTATCCTGCTTAATTTGCCTCCTTTTCCAAATCAAAAGAACACACTGAGAAAATTTGTTATGTTTAGTTATCTTCAGTTCATTCATTCGTTATCTTAAAACAATTTATTATGACACCAAATAGGGACAATGTTAGCTGTTATGTGTCCGTGTACATTGTATTGACTTATATATTCCAGGTGTTTCAAACTTGTAGTCTTCATTGCCAAACGATGCTGACTCAAGTGACATCACTTGAGGCAATTTATCAGAAATACGGCTCCCTCTGGAGCCATAAGAGGCCTTATGCAACTTTTTTCACATATGCAGTAGTACTCCCCAATGTTGAATGTAAAAAAGAAGCTGCTTGGTCGCTTCTCTGTCATCATCGTGTTAAACCCGCCAATAGTGCACCAGGTGGATAAGCCAGTTTGTGATTGGTTCCCAACGCCTATTAAACGTGTGCACGAGAGTTCACTGTTTACAAGTTGCTGTCGGCATGGCTCATACAAGCCTACTTTCCAAAAGAAGATTTGCACTTTTTCACAAATTGAGATGTTTACCGTGTGTGCGCGGTGCGTGACTTGTGCCAGGGCTAGCATCGCTAATCATAGCTTACATCAACTTTTACTAGCAGTGATTTTAAATGGATTTCTCCAAATAGCATGCCAAACTTTACCTGTGGAGTAGAAACTTCACGACTGAGGATTCAGTGGGAAGCCCAACCTGTGCTTTTAGCGCACGCCAGCATGTGAAATATTCTCCCAAAAGCTTCAATGCTTCAATGAATGGCTGAAACCGTAGCTCAAGCTCACCACACATATACACCTGGAAGCTAGGGACGTGCACGTACAACGGCCTTACGTAAACATATCACCAGAATGATTGACAACTAGGAGGACCAATAGTCTTGATGATCCACCCGGAAAAAGAAAATCCTACACTATACCTTTAACTAAACAGCTTAGGAGTCATTGGAATGGTTATATGACTTTTTTCAGGGTTGAATGGTGGTCGTCTCGCTCCCGTCTAGAACTATCCAGTTTTTTTAGCTTAATTTACCTTAAAGGTATTGTGTAGGATTTTCTTTTTCCGGGTGGATCATCAAAATAATTGGTCCTCCTAGTTGTCAATCAGTCTGGTGATATGTATACGTAAGGCCGTCGTACGTGCACGTCCCTAGGTAGTTTTTGCTTTCTGCGCATGAGCACTTTCGGGTGTATATTTCTGTTCTGTTAACCTGTTTGTTTAACTTATTTTAGATAATGTGTGACATGCACCTACGACACCAAAACAAATTCCTTGTATGTGTAAAAAATGTACTTGGCAATAAAGCTTTTCTGATTCTGATTCTGATTCTGATTCTGATTCTGATATGTGTGGTGAGCTACGGTTTCAGCCGTTCATGGAAGCTTGCCGTTCTCAAGACAAGAGTGTTTTTGGGAGACCATTTCACACGCTGGCGTGCGCTAAAAGCACAGGTTGGGCTTCCCACTGATGCCTCAGTCGCGAACCTTCTACTCGACAGGTAAAGTTTGGCATGCGATTTGGAGAAATCCTTTTAAAATCACTCCTACTAAAAGTTGATGTAGCTAAGCTATGATTAGCGATGCTAGCCCTGGCACAAGTCACGCACCGCGCACACACGGTAAACATCTCAATTTGTGAAAAAGTGCAAATCTTCTTTTGGAAAGTAGGCTTGTATGAGCCATGCCGACAGCAACTTGTAAACAGTGCACTCTCTCGTGCACACATTTAATAGGCGTTCCCTCTCGGGAGCAGGCAGAGTTTTGCGCATGTGCATTTTTTCAAAAAGTACAGAGGGCGGTTCTTTTCTAAAATTTTCTTTAACTGAACAGCTTCGGAGTCACTGGAATGGTTATATGACTTTTTTTGGGTTGAATGGTGGTCGTCTCGCTCCCCCCTAGCACCTGGCGGCCTCAGCATCAGGAGGTATCTTATGATATCAGGTCTCGCGATGTAACGAATTGCTTCACAGCACTGCAATACAGCCACAGAGTTTGGGGGTGTTTTGTTGTTGTTGTATTATTATAATATTTGAATAACTAACTAGCCAAATGATAAAATCACAACTGCCTCTCAAGGTCGGGCCTGAGGCAGCCTTTAAAAGCAGCATGAAAGCACCTAAAAATGAAGCAGCATGATCCACCTCGCCATGAAAAAAGTCTTAAAAGGTCTCAAACTGCACCATTCAGTCAGGAGTATATGGCGTTACCAGGGAAACTTATTTTTGGCTTTGACTTTAAAAACACATAAATGGTCTTAATTTTTTATTGTTGTTTTTGGCAAGTGGCACAATGCCCTTCAAGCTGCGCGTCGGGCGCTTCTGGCTTCCCCATCATCCACTGAATCCTGAAAATGGACACCTTTTTGGGGATTATCCCATAAGTGTACTCGTGCTATTGGCTGCTGCACTTTGAAACACATCAGGCTATTGTAAAGGTTACAAATGACAAAGGCGGGCTGGAAGATTATTTTAGATTTCAGATCAGTAGCAACATCTAACTATTCGGAGTGCTGGTTTGGTCAGGCCAGTTCAGGGCGAATAATGCAGAGAATATAAATAGTAAACCATGTTTTAGGAAGGGAGTAAGGGTATGAGGCAAAACTTTGTGCGAAGCAGTGAAAAGTTCATTATGTTTTTTTTTCGGTTCAGCTTTCTGCCGCATAGCTGTGGTTCTGAGGTTTGATTTGATTCCTGAAAGCGCCGTGGCCGCCTAAACCTCCTTTTCATTTGACTCTAGTCATTTGGAACATTTTCTCATTCAAACCAGAGCTTTGATTAAAAACAAAGGGCTGCTTATCTCAAAGGGCTGGGTTTCTTCCACCAGCCTTAGAAAACGGCTTGCAGCAAATTATGGTAAATAAGTGTACAAAAGCTTCTGCCTGTGCACATGCAGGTCAGCTTTCTTGAAAGCGTTGGCCTACAATGTGGTAAACAACAAGGTCCCGGGATGCACGTGGGCACGACAAATAGCACTGATCTCCGTCTGTGTTGTGTTTTTGCGTTTCTTTTTCCCTCTGCCTCGTTTCCTCGCTTCACTTTAACATCAATCGGTTACAGATGGAGAAACTAATAATTTCCGACAACTACTGATAGATTGCTAATCTCTGAGGAGAGCGGACCTCTTGCAGGCGGCGTCAATGATACGAGCTTTTTCATGTTCCAAATTAATTCCTGAACGTAATAACTGCAGGCAGTTTGGAGAAAAGGGGATTTCATTTATAATTAAACAACACTCCTTTAGATGATGTCTAAACGATTCAAAGCATTCGCCTATGAAGTTCTAACCCCTGGACAGTCACATGGGGAAATAAGGAGGCATGCTCAAAATGCGTAGCAGTATTTTTTTGGCTTGTGAAGTCCCGCTACTGCTTCCAATCCGTGCTTAGTCTCCTCTTTAATTTCATTCCATTCTTCGAACTGTACTCCTGAAAATAAAAAAAGTGCTCTCTCCTTGTCGTGGCTCTAATCACAAGTTCATGTTATCGTTCCATTTCTCATCTGTGGAGGCAATTTATAGGGTGTCACACGATTGCACCCCAATTTCAGCTCATTCAAATGTTAGTCTTACGACACGGACTCTCTAGCAAAGGAGCTGCGGAGGCGTGCTCCTTATGGAATTTAAATCAAGCCACGTCCCGAACCTAATTCTGAATATCAGGAGGATCAGTTTGAGATAATGACAGCCAGCCGTTTCTGTCCACTCTGTTAAGCCAAATATTTTGCCCTCTGTTAAAATACCTGCTTCTCGAGGCCCAGTTGCTGGAGTTTGGCATTACATTGCATCCAATTGCATCATGTTGAACCTCTTTGAAGTTCCAGTGGCACTTCTTACCCTCTTATTCAGACTCGGCTTCCACTCCTTTGACCCATATAAAAAAGACAATCGCAAAGAAAGAAAAAAAACAAGTGATGCTGTTGCAAAGAGTCTGTTACAGTGACACATACAAGAAAGGGCCAATGTCACTCTCTATCAATCACCCGTTTGTGCGTCTTTGTACATGGCGGTTAAAGCAGACTTGGTTTACGGTCACGTTCTGAAAAAGCTGGACTCAGATCTGAGGCGTTCCCCTCATCTTGTCTGTCAGTTATTAACTCCACACTCACATCAGGATCCATGGGGATTCACTTTAGATGATTTATGTATGTCTCTCCGTTGTTGTCTTGCTCTCTCCACTCATTTCTTATCACGCTCCATACGTCATTTGATCTCACCCACTCTTTCCCGAGTGCACCTCCCTCTCTGTGTATTTAATTTAGCAACTTTTCCCTCCGACCCTTCCCCACCTCTTCGCCAAGTTTTCTGCAACTCCTTCCCTCATTTTTTTTGCTCCTTATCCTCTATCGCTCTTTCCCCCGTGCACATCCTCGTGCTGTCTGACTCGGCGGAGCAAGATATTGTGTGCAGACGCTGCCAGTCTCTAAAGAGTGAAGCCGGCTAATGCATAGCAAACACTAACCAGCCAAGCTTGACATGCATAACACAAAAAGATGGTCTCTGGATTTTTTGTGTGTGTGTGTGTGTGTGTGTGTGTAGTGGTCAATACACTCAGGAATAAACACAATCCTCCCTGGCCATACATTCCAACAAGCCCCCGGGAGTTTGTACAGCTCAGGCTGCTGACATACGTATTCAGTCAGGACCCAAATTATCGGCTTTCTCGCCAGGCGCCATAATCACCCACGGGGACCTGTAAGCTGGAGAGAAGGATAGCGTGAAAGAAACGTCCGGCTCTCTGAATATCTCTCACTCTTTCTCACTGTTATCTTCCATTTGCCCTTGAAGTCGTTTCATATTCAATCAGAGGAATAGGAGGAGGCATTTCACGTCGCTGAGCATGCGGGTCATTTGTACAAAGCTAATAGACACTAAGTGAAAAGGAAGCGAGACTGCTCTGTGAGTTTGCCAACATTTGGTAAATCCTGCAGCTTATGAATGTGCCCCTGAAGTTGCAAATGAACAAGTCACTCAGAAGCTGTGTGAGAAAATACATTAGGCTGTTAGGCTAACTTTGCTAATACCCGTATGTGGCTTCAATATTGACACTTGAGTCTTAGCCTGACACTGAATATATCCAAACGACAGGGTCATGGCAAACTCAATCTCGGAAGTTTCTTCAAACTAAGTTTTCTTGGGATTATTGCCGGTTCATTTTTTTTGACCATTTTAAAATAGATTCTTTCCCCCAAGAATCAATATTTTGTATTTCTTTGTTTACCAATGGTTCACCTAAATATGTTCTGTTGATACGGTACCGCCGAAAGCGACTACATCATAACCCGTTTCCATCAAAACAGACCGAAAGCGGATAAATGCAGAAAATATATTGTCAGGCTACAATGGCGGATCCAAATGCACGACTCAGGAATCAAGGATAAAAGGTGATTGGTTTATTGCTCCAAGAACAATGCAGGCAACGGTACAGGTCCAACAGGCAGGAAAACGTAGTCGACAAAACAGGCAACAGGTCTGGGTACACGGAGAAACAAAACAACAAAACATTCTTTTTAGAAAACAATTAGTTTTTTTAGAAATGACTCACGATATACTGTCTATACAAGTGTACAATTAAACTTTTGTTTTTGTTCAAGAAGGAAAAGAAAATCGCAATACTCCATACTATCGGGTCCGTGTACTTTTTCGTTCATTCGATTTTCATTTCATAAACAGGTATTATAAAACAAAAAACAAATGGTTATTTGACTTTCGTTTTAAAATACATTTGAAATTGAAATACAAGTCGTTTTTTCCTTTTCATGGTCAAAAGGGGATGGAAGAAATTTAATGTGATTTTAATTTTCTATTTCATATAACAAAAATAAAAGCAATTGGAAATAGAAATGAAAAAAGGCTTGTTTTTTTCATATTCAGAGACCGGATGTTGTCATTTCCAAGGCAACAGCGCCAGCGTAGCCTACCAGTGTTGCTTTCAGCCATTCAGCCCAGGCTAAAATTATTTTGGAAACCTATACTCTTGATAATGCATGGGGGGAATTTTATTTCATAATGTCACATGTATTTATTCCCCTCTCTCCCTGCCTCCCTCTGACTCTCTGTCTCTACCCGCCGGAGACAACTTCGCCCGAAGAGAGTCGAACCAGCTGAAGAAACAGACTTTCAGTTCACGGCTGTAACGTTACCGTTATATTACCGTTACCAATCCCAGCTCAGCTAGAGCGGGTAACGCCAGCTCTGCAGACGGACCAGACGGAGCGAACCGGGGACCGAGGTCACAGGGCTGCTAGCTAGCTGCAGCTGCTAATATTAGAATATTAGACCCAGCACCGGAGGTCTGATCCCCATGATCTGATCCCGAACCCCATCCCCTTTTGGCCATGAAAAGGAAAAAATGCCTTGTATTTCAATTTCAAATTTTATATTTTAAAACGAAAATCAAATAACCATTTGTTTTTAGTTTTTTAATACCGGTTTATGAAATGAAAATCAAATGAACGAGAAAGTACACGGACCCTATCGAATCGCAATTCTTCTAGATTTAAAATAAATGAAAATCGCAAAACAAATCGAATTGGCACCCATGTATCGTGAAAGAATTTAATTGGGACAAAAGCATAATGTCATATTATAAACTCATACATGACTCCATCAAAAGAATGGCTGTGGTGGAAAGATCCTACAAAATAGCAAACAATGACCAATCATGACACGCCACGGAAGCGTATCATCAAGAGCCAAGTCACCTAACCAATAGGAAAACTGAGAATAGCAAATAACAATAACAAGCTGATTTTATAAGGTGGGGGAAAAATGGTTTAACTACAACATCAATAATTCACCATGAAAAAACGGGGGGAGGGTGGGGATAAGTAAAAAGCTCCTTGCTATTACAGTTGATGGCCTTATCCGTCATCACTGAGCACAAGGAGTAGTGCCATTTGTTTCTCCTGAGTCACACACATGCTTGATCTACTTGAGCTGGCATCCATCACAGCAAGCTGCCAGTCTTAAATCGGCTTTTGCATTACGACAAGGGTAATGCTCACATCGGATGAGAGGTGTTCAAGCTAAGACAGGGGCACTGTCAATGCAACGCATGACATGTGTTTTGCATATGGAGGGATAAGTCACGGGCTGGTGTTAGACTCAAACAAAGTCTGTCGTCGGCGATATAGGCGGCACAATATATGTCAGCGATACAGCAAATTGTTCCATTTCAGAGAGAGAGAGAGACCTAGAGGATGTTGAATTGCCCATTTCATTATTGATAAGCATCACCGGCAGAGTCAGTCTTCCCGTATGATTGACAGCTGAGTGTCAGCCACTGATTTTCCACATGAGAGGGAGAGGCGAGTCAAGCAATGAGGGATGTGATGGTCCAATTTCACTTCAAATGGAGCACTAGATGCAGGAAGACAGGCAAAGTGAATACATATCAATGTACTTTTCATAATGCAAGTAATTCAAAGTAATGCCGGATAAATAACAGATTCTGCTTTGCATAATGTTAAGCCATTTGGTGGTGGTGGTGGTGGTGTCGGGGGGATTTGATATAAGAGGCAGTGAAACGAAAAAACACATCCAATACAATCTTAATAGAACTATTCTATTAAGAAGCAATCAGATGTAAACTAAAGCATATTAATAAATAATAAAGATAAGTAATTACGCCTCTGTGATTTCACTGAGCACTTTTTGTTTTTCACACATCCAATTATGAACAGTGACAGTCTGTAAGTGGTTTTCTTCAAAAGAAAAAGGCCCCGTTTTCCAACCCATATGGCGTGAGAATGAATATGAACTCAATCACAATCACACCCGCAGATGAATACACATTAGCAGGTGAGGAGTAAACACACAAGTATAAACTTAATTTAGTTTAGATTCCGTAGCAGAGTGTTCGTCTTTGGGATTCATAGTGGTTCTGAATCATGCCACCATCTAATAATGACACTTTCACACAGATATTCCAGAGGCTCTTTGGGCTTTACCATTCATCAGGGTGTTCAATGCACTGAAAATAATCATGTGCTACAATAAAAGCCCGTATTCACAGATTGCCAGATTCAAGTGTGCGGTATGAACAAATAGATGACTAAGACTGAGATTCTACAGCAACATTACGGATTCTGTGAGGCTGTGCCACAGAACTAAAATGAATAGGAAGGACATTGAACTGTTTGCTTTGGTCATTTGATTACTACAAAACAAAATGGTGATTCTTGTTAGTTGTCATGGTGACAAAACACGTCAGTGAAGTAAAAGTGGGAGGAGAGCGGGCCGACAAAGCTCGGGAGACGCTCTCCGGAGCAGTGGAGAATGAGGAGGAGGGATAGTTAGACCCAGCCCACTGTTTGGTCATTTTTAATATTTTTTTAAAGCAAAAATGCGTGGTTTCTGTCTCCCCCATGAGGAATTCTAAGTAATGACAACAACACTGTCGTTGCGTCCACGACCTTCGGTGATGGCGCACCACCTCCCACCCCTCATCCACACAGTGGCTAACACGGAGGATTAAAAATACATGATGGAATGCTGCATGCGGCTGTCGTCCTTTCTCAGCGCACCACTCGAGCTGCTGCGTGCAAAAGTCGCCCGACGGCACCATTTTTTAAACTTAGCAATACTGAGAAATAAAGAGAGCGTTCTGTGTAGCTGATAGTCTCAATTAGCTTTGTTTCATTTGGCAATGGCTTGAATGTAATGGACATTCATCAATATTAAATAGTTGCGCACTATAGCTTTTAACCAATGCAGCATGAAAGCACGGCGGACCAGCAAAAAGACTAGCTAGTTAGCTAGCATGCTAACTCTGCCATGACCCCGTGCCGCACCGGTCAAAGAATACAAGCCAAACCAAGTTGACACTCATCCGGCGATTGCAATGTGCTTTGTGTGGATGAAGCATTAAGTTTAAAAATTTGACTCATTTAGCGGCTGGCTCTCTGCCTCGTAATGTTACTACTCCTCTCCTCCTTTTTTCGGTGCTGCAAAACCTCACCTCAACAACTTTCCGCCAGTCTGTTTATATGGAAGTACGTTTTTTGCACATAAAAATGGCTACTGCTACTCCCTGTTACTTAAACAAAGAAGATGGCTGCTGCTGCTGGCGAACAGCGGCCTTTCAAATTGGCTTTGGAAAGAGTTAAGCACTGAAGTCATTCAGTGAACATGTGTTTGGAGTTTTGCCAACTAGCTCCGCTACCTTCTTCGTTGCTCTGGTTGGTTGTAGAGCTATCCTATTGCGTGCAGAGGGAATTTGAAAGACAACCGTCTATCCCGCCCCTCGGATTGAGCCCTGCCAATGGTGTGTTTCCAGACCCGACATCTTGATGCGGGTCAGGCTTGTCAGGCTACTGACCTTCTGCTATGTTGATTTCAATGGAAATTACCTTTCTACCCATTTTATTTTTAGTTTAATCATATTTGATAAATGTAATAATATAAGTAAGTTGATATAAATGTAACGGATTGTATTAAATGGGCATGTGATATTGAGACAGACCAGAATAATCAACTGTCCTGCAAAAATTAATACATTTATAGAAAACCTAATTTATTTCTTGTCGCAGATATTACTGTATTCACTTGACATGTAATTGAATTGCTATTGTAAATGTGTATTTGTGACCGTCACTGTTGAGACTATGCAGCCAGTGAGACAAAAGGAAGAATGCAGGTGGGTGATACAGACCCTAGTCTGTGTGGGTTGATCTTTTGGTAATGCCTTGGGGCCCCAGTAGGGGGATTGCACTCCTCTTCCATTACATAGACAAGTGAAGGCAAGAGCTGCATGTTGTGCTTATTCATCTCTCTCCCTCACTATTTCCCCTGTCCAAGGGCACAACAATATTGTCCCATATTGATTGCAGGCCCCTGGATTGAATCAAAGTATCATCATCAAGTATTGTGTCGTTGTCCAAGGCATCAATATCTAATTGGATCGTGATACTAGTTGTGATTTACACCCCTAGAGTTTACCAAATTTTATAACAATCCATCAAATAGTTATCTAGACATTTCACAAAAAAACTAAAATGTCAACTTCATGGTGGCACTACAGGAAAAGTCAGAGAAACACCAAAGTCAGTAGGATTCATCCTCTGAGGACCATACATGTCTGTACAGAAACGTATGGCAATGCATCTGATAGTTATTGAGATATTTCAGTATGAATCCATCCCGAGTCATGCTGCTAGCTAGCATGGTTAAACACGTCGGTGCTGGAATCAGCTGTACTATAATGGTCCTCTGGTAAATTCAGCATACTGTGTATTTCAACACCACTAATTGCATCAGTACAATATAATCATATAATACTTTTATATTACCAATTCTCTTTTTAACTGAAAAGCTGTTCTCATTCACAAATTAACGAATTATTCCAATCACAATCCTACTTTGCTGTACAAATGTGACAATAAAGCAGCCATTAAAGTGGCACTTGAACTTCCAGGAAAACTCTGCATTTTAGTGGCAACTTCATGCTGCTCTGTCCTACCAGACTCTGGTACATTTCATTTGTACAGAGAGTCTGGAAACTCTCCATTGACCAGTGTTAACTTCCTTGAAGGCGGGTACTCTGTTGAAGTTTCAAACTATTGGATCTGCCCAGACGCACTCGGGATCTACCATAACCAATCGCTAACGTTTGGTCGTGACGTCGGCTTAGCATCGCTAGCGTTCGCCTTAGCCACATCCTTCACCACTAACGGAGCAGGCTGGGAAATCAAACTTTTCCCGAACCCCGTGGGCAGGACCACAACATCATGGCCACCAACAAAACTCAGCAAAGATTGTTGTTATTCGGGCTTTAACTTCTGGGATATTCGGCAGCGTTGCCACAACGGACCCAATGGCTTCGCTCGCATCTTTCTCCGCCGCCATTACGGAACTACAACTCAAACTTGCGCACGACCTCAACGTCGTCATTCTCAGCCACTCCCTCTGTTCGGTGATTGGACCGGTAAAGATTTGGCCAGAGAAAACCCGTGAATATACCGCAAACCCAGACATAGTGCTGAAGGAAAATGAAAATTGAGGAGAGCGGAGCCAGCCTAATGCTGCACTAGTAGGGGTAACTAAAACTCCAGCCAATAAAGACAACAATCCTGTCTTTTCTTTCCATCCTATCAAATTAAATTGTCTTTCCCTCCATTATTAATAGCTCAATGATCCTTCACTGACCTATCTCACATCACGTTAAAAAGTAATGTTACAGTTTATAGGGGCCTTTAAAAGCCTGGACAGGGAGGGGTTATGCTCTTAATGTGAAAAAGTATGTGCAGGAATTGTTGAGCTTCATGGGCAACAGTTTAACACTTAACAGAAAAATATGACAAAAGAGAACAGACTATTATTAACTAGTGGGTAATGACTCTTGCTTGTACTGATGCAATTAGCGCTGTAGAAATGTGCATTAGACAACCGTTAAACATGGAGAAAGTGTTGAATTTGCACCAACAGCAAACTGAGAAATATCTTACTAAAGTATGATAAAATATACTCATGGAACACAAGGCCTGTTTCTATAATAAGCCTGTCTTTCTCTGCAATTGGGATAAATAAAGGCCACATCCACTTTTTGAGAATTCACAGTACACAGTGAGCCAGTCAGGATGAACCCAAACCTTACAGCTGGCCCTATGTCACTTTTTAAACTAGTCCTCATCATCCACTTTTCTTTAGCACGCACTCTCACTACTGTACCGGAGCCAAGCAACGGCTTCGTTGGACTGCGTCCTGTCGGCCTCTCTTGTCCTGGCATGTTCACAGTGGTGGCTTTGTACCAGGCAGGCTTTATCTGCCTCCATGCCTCTGGCATAGAAGATCCACCGGCATGTGTGGACTGCCAAGCCGTTCCTGCCATTTGGGGAGCTGTCAAGGCAGCCTTTCAGCGGATGTAGATAACTGCAGATGTGACGAGCATGGCGGGACTTTTATCCCGAGCCCCATCCAGCCCACCTGACCCTGAACCCGGCCCAAACTGAGGAAAACACACTGGCGCTGGGATGAGAACATGTCTGCTTCTGTAGACCCTGCTCCATTTGTCGGTGAGGCAGGACTTCCTGCTAGCAGGGACGTGGACTGCTGAAGAGATCAGCTCATCCTCGTTGGCTCCCATGTGTACCGTCTGGGCTGTGTTGATCCCACGGACCATGTGAAGCATGTTGAGAAATAGGAAAATGTCTCACTTAAAAGCCAAGCAATTCAAAGTAAAATTCTGAATATTTTTAATAATAAATGTCAAATAATGTCTCATGCTGTCTCTACTTATACACTCAGTCAAGGCAAACAGTGTCTATAAGCCAGCAAGTTTGCTTATTGAGGCAGATAGGTTTTGTTTTACAGTAAAAGAAGTTTGCGGGAGTGTGTATCAGTGAGAGTGCAGACTGCACAACAGGTTGAGATGACCCCACCAGATGTTTCATGTTTGTTCTTGTTCTCCCCCAGAGGAAAGACTGAAACTCAACAGCGAAACCCAAACACGCAGGTAGGAAGAGGGGGACCAGATCAAAAAGATAGAAAGCAACCAGGTAAACAGATTTCCGCTGCCAACATGGAAACCTTGGAAAAATAAGCTTTATGAGTTTACCATACGCTACAAAGTCACCTGGGTACTAGAATACAAAAATCATCACAGAGAATCAGAAAAAGAATCCTCGCTCCCAAAACTGTATGTGTTAGATGTTACAAGCAAGGGCGTAAATCCCAGGGGGGTCGGGGGGGTCACGTCCCCCCCCATCTAAGGGTTTTCCCCCCCTAGAAATATCATTAAAACAATGCTGAGTATTGTAAATAACATAATGATGTACACTTAAATATCTGTGTAAGCAGTAAAACAATACAAACCCCAAAAAGTGCTTTTTAAGTTTAGAAACATTTTGAGTCCCCCCTCCCTTGCCTCAGAGTGGTTTGGTCCACTGCATGCTTTAGGATCTGCGCTACACTCACGGTGACAGTCACATCGGTAGTGATATGACAGGAATGTAGTAAGTAGACGGTTCAAAGCTGTATTATTCACATTAAACATCATTTTAAGTTTTTCTTTTCTCATATGGAAATGATGCTGAGTAATTAATGAATTAGTCATGACAAAAAAGTTCGCTATAGTGTAATATAGTGTAACGTTACCTAGCTTGTTGGATAGAAATGCACCCACTACAACTAACGTTACCACGGCGATAAGCCTTTGTTTGAACTTATATTAGTTGTTTTTTGCTCAATATGAAATTAAGTGGCTGATCAGTTAAGTATATATCCTCTGTCCCAGATATAACCTAATATTTATGTGGAGGACGCAAGATCTTTTTTATTGAATCAAGAGAAACAGTGAAAAGAAGGATAATGGTACAGTCTCCATGCTACACTAATGATGGTATTAAGGCTTTCCTCTGTGGACGCATGTCTTCTACGAGTATAATTGTGGCTGTATTATTTGTGTCCCCTTCAAAAATTGCTCTTCAGAAATGTTATGTTTATTGTCCCCCCCTACTGTTAGATCAGATTTACGCCCTTGGTTACAAGGTGCAATTCTTAACCAAAGTGAAATTACCGCGTGTTTACAGCCACTTTGAATATACGTTTCCACACACCTGGATGGTAGGGCATCAGGAATGCAATGTTTTATAATCTCACTTTATCAGATTCAAAATATAGTGCCCTGTTAGCTCAGGAGTGGCTGGAGAGACATTGTTTTAATGGAACTAAAGTACAGTGGTTCTCACTAATGCATGGCAATGGTTGTCAACAGGCTTTCAGCTGCTGTACCACAATTAGAGCTCTGTCACTCGTCAGTGGATGGCTAGCTTCCCATCGCGCTGAATTACAATGCTGTCAAGTGTTTCATTTCACTTATGAGGTTGGCAGCACATATCCGTTCCCAAAATATCAGGGCTGGTACTGACACCGAACAGTTAATGCACACTGAATATTCAAAAGTCTGTCATAAATGATCGGCAGTGAGCTGAGTGCATGGCCATACATTTGCCTCTATGTGCAACTAAACCAACTTAGACACAGAGAGCAGAAAATAATGTAACTTTTTTTTTTTTAATCATGCATAAGGATGTCCACATAAATATCAGCTAACAAGTGTTAGTTTTAATAAAGCCATAACTATAGCTCATTAACGGTGTGAGATTGCTGGCTCCTTCGGAACATGCTTTTTAATGACCCCCGTGGGACAGATCATCTGAATATGCAACGTGATCGTTTTATGTAGAATAGCACAGTCTCTAGGGCTTGCTGTGAATTGGCAACAACCACGCATGCACCGTCAAAACCCACCTAACACATACATGGGTGTGCAGGCACACACACACACACACACACACACACACACATACACACATGCACACGCACTCTGCCATGAAACACGTATTGCAAAATTGCTAGACAACTGCAAGGCTAACAAAGAAGGGTCTCCATAGAAACAAATCTACTCTGTAACAACGTTCCCTTCAACAGTAGCTTGTACTTTTGACAACGTTCCCCTCATTGACATTTTTCTTGTATTTGGATTTATTTATTTCTCTATTTACTTACATGCTTTTATATGTAATCATTTAAACAATGGATGGGTAAACTGTGCTGCTGTGTTCGTCAAAATAATGTGCACCAATGGCTCACAGCATTATGAATACAGTGTTAAATCAAGGTTTCTAAAGAGCAGACCTTTGTGTGTCTCATAATAGATGCTAAGGGACTGTTTGTTATTTATTTGAGGGGCCATCGAAGGAGCTTTGGGACCTTTAGCCAAAATAGACATGACCCTCCCCTTGTCAGTAAAAATTTTCTATAACCATCCAAAATGATTTGGAAAACAGGCACATCCCTCCCCCAACAATGCATCAATCCCTTCTGTACTGGTTTGCACTTGGCAAATATATACAGATTTGCATTGCTTTTTTACATCCATGATGTATGAGATTAAACCTCTGCTTTCTCATCTGACACATCCCACTCCTCTGTTATGGTGTGGTGGCCATATCAGTAGATTTACTCACTAACATTGTTGTGGAAACATAATAAGCATGGAAACTAAATGCACACTTCCTGCATTACTGCATTACTTCAAATACTAAGTTACTCCTCTGGTAAACTAGTATTCACATGAAATAAAACAATAAAACATTGAGACCATTCAGCAAGGCACTCTGGGTAACATTCAACACACAAACTGGTTGCTATGGACTCGTCACTAGGCTTCCTCCACTAAATAAATGTATAAAAGTCCAAATCTACACAAATCCGCAATCAATAAGTAAGCTGACATCAAATCTATATACATGGCATTTAGGAAACCTTTATTGCAACCTCGGCACGGTAAGAAGTCCAGACTAGCGCAACAGTCATTTTAGTTTTTTGTCCTGCTGCTCCCATTGTCAGCCAGGAAACATTTTTTTTACTAAAGCAGTATATGAAATCAGATGTATTTCCTACCACCATTTAGTTGTTTTGTGTTATTTAAGATATTTATAAAATATATGGTCATGCCAGACCTAATTATTCCACTAATTTTTTAAACAATTACCCGTTTCAGCCAGCAGGGGGGCAGCTCCCCCTGCCCCCCAGCAAAGTCATGGGTCAGACCAATCTGGTAGCGGGGGCCGAGACTAAGAGCTACATGGAAAAATATGAACCAAACAAGCTACTTTGAAATTTTGCTGTTTCATGAATACAAAAGTTGGACTAGTCTGGACTAAAACATGTTGGATGACTGTCTACAAAGAATAAAAAGACATGATATGACCATCCTATTTTCCTCCGGTGGTCCATTCCATAAATACCGAACGGCCCCTAATGTCAAGAGTATACTGTCAATGGCAGGAGTTGCGAGACTATATGCTTTGTTCTCACACACATACACAGGTGGTGGGGTACAGTGTCACAGTGTAAATACACTCGCACAAAAAAATCTCCCTCCCCTCTTTATTCTTCTACCAAGACAAACCTGTTAGCTTGTTATAGGGCCCCGGTTTGTGGGCAATTCTTACATGAAAGAGTTCTTAATACAACTGTGTGATCCCAGTTTGGCATGCTTATTTTGAGTTGGCTCCATTTGCAAAAGCCTTTGGAAAAGAAGCAAAACGGCACATATCTCCTGTGTATAGAGTTATATAGAGGGAGAACAGACAGCCAAAGTGGAGTTGTAGTGAGTGTTCAACTTGACGTGTATCTCAGAAATCGCAGCAAAGACTAACTTTAATGTTCCTAGTTGTTATTGATCCCTCTCTTGTCCTGCCAAGGACGGAGAACCCAAAGCGGAAAAAGCTCGACAGCGAAAGGAAGGTACACATTTACAGAAGAAATATATAATATGTTGAGAATGAATGTCACCATTTTGCTAAATAGATACAAAGTTTGGTGTCCATTTATCTCCATCTGTGCATTACCCACTTTGAAATAATAAATGCAGTGGACACACATGTCAACAGCATGCTCTTAATGGCCCTCTTGGAACAAATCAATGACATGTTGTCATACTGCAGGTACAACCAGAGCACATGAAGTGCCTTACATCTGGCAAAACCATTAGTATGTCATCAATGAAAGGCATGGAGGAAGCCAAACTCTTCCTTTCAGGTCTGCTGAGTATTACCTGAAAGAAATCTGGACGTGTGTGCACAAAAGAAGAAGGAATGTTGTCAGATAGTCTAACTGATAATTGAGTCAAACTAATTCCTTGAGTGCTTTAGGATAAGGAGAATTTAATTGCATACAGGCTGTCTTTTGCACATTAATGGGAGGCATCAGATTGTGATGTGATTCTTCTGCTCTGCTGTAAAATGAAAGCTTGTCCGAGTTTCTGTTTGTCAGTCACAATGTGTTTTCTGTGCTCCACGTGTATGTAAACAGATTTATTTCAGTTTCGGGCTGTTGCGATGTGACACAGGCATGACAAACGGTGCAAAGACCCCATCGGTCTGTCAATGCATCCATCTGTCTTTCCGCATGTGTTAGAAAAAGTTCTTGAGAGGATTTGGTGAAATACGAAGTAGGCTATTTGGTTGCTTGTTATTCTGTCTCTCTGGAGCGATTGGCTTCACTAAGCATCATTAGCATGTCTTATTAGCTTCTCTTTGTAGAGTTTTCAAGGTGGCCCATAACGATTTGGGTTCATTTGTGTAACTGTGGTGTCTAATACAATAATTCTAAAAAAATGATTTCTAATTGCATAACCACATTAGAATGTGACATAGCCTTTCTGATGTCTGGAAATTTCAGGACTTATCAAAGACCTTCCAGGCCCAATTTCTTCAAACACAAGGGGCCAACACAACATTGTTTGAGACAGAGATCAAGGTTAATTACTGTTACAACAATTTGAATGAGTACTTGTAGGCTAGCATGTAAAATATAAATGCTAGAGACACACATGCAGACAGCAGAATGTAGCATATTAACTAACGTTAAATAATAACAATAGTAAAAGGAACTTCAATTTCTACTGGATGAATTGTCATAACAGTTTGCACAAGCATTCATGGTTCACAGAGGATGAATCCTAAAGTATTTGGGGATCCTCTGTCTTTTCTCTATGAGGCTGATATTTGTTTGTAGCCATACAATTGTGTACCCACATTCACATTCCACTCAGCATGAATTGTCTCTGGTCACTTTGATCAGGTCAACAATTTTCATCCATCTTCGCTAAACTGTCTTCAGGCGATACCCAATTGGTTTTGACATTTAGGCGAGCCCGTTCCGTCTTTTTTCCTCTCCACAAGGACTGTTTACCTGCATGTAACCAATGCCCGCTCAAACGTGATTGGTCAATACTACTCTGACTACAAATGTAAACCAGATCGCTTCCAATTGCCAAACTCGTGTGCCGTTGTCTACAGATTCCACATTCATATTGTATGTAGATCTGTTCATAGAGATTACACAGTGCTATACCTCACATTATTTCATTCTGTCTGAAGTGTATTCCAGTGATTATTAATGCAGCACATGCTGGCATTACATAATTGTACAGTTTTCTTTGCACTTATTCGTAATCAACTCAAATAATAATTGACGTCTCACGTTTTAAACTTTTTAATGGCTTTTGTCTATAAATGTTGTTTTCCTACTGTCTCCGTCAACGTTCTTTTTCCATTTTGCAAAGATTAATTTGATATATAATTTGATCTATTATTAGCACTGTCTTATATTGTTGTGATCTGTTCTTAATGAGATCCAATCATTTATAGCAAGACATGCAGAGAGGGATCATTTCAAGATGGAAGAAGATATTTAGTGTTTAAATAGCAACGTGAAAAAAATAGGAAATACATGACTGCACAGTTGTGATCAGGTGTAATATTAAAAATTCTGTATGTGTAATGGCACACTTGTCATTGTCGAAACAGCATGAGAAGCAATGGTTTAGAAGAGTAAGGCCCGGTTGTCATTTATCAATATGCATATTAAATCCCTTTAATCTACTGTAACTGAAAAAAAGCACATCTAAGTCTCTGCAATGGTCATTAATTTGGTCTTTTCTGAGCACATTTACTAAGCTTTTAATGCCACTTCTATCGGGGCAAAGCTACACATTTGATATTAATGTATGAGTTGAATGGGGAAACAATTTAATCCAGAACTAAAGCGTTTAACACTCACTAATGTCAAAGCTAATCCAGAAATCCAAAATTTATCCCAAAACCCACATGTAAGCAATCCTGCTTTTGGTATCCCCATTCCCTACATGCACACCATGGAAACTTGTGTGCAATTGAGTGATATAGATATTTAGCTGTAATTCATCTAAAATCACTCTGACTACATTTAAGCATTCTAATATTTTAATACGGTGTCTCTTAATTGTATTTATCCATCACTGCATATAAAGAATAATCTACATTCTGCTTCATGCACATCTGTTTCTGCTTTGCAATGGATGTGTTTTCATTTTTCTAGTATTTGTTGATAACACCATGAAAGCAAGTAAGAAGCAAAACTGTATGTACAGTATAATAGAATTACATTCCAAGATTAATGTAACTCTCTAATATCCAGCACAGTGTTATGTAAGTGAAGGTCTTTGTGGCACGATGAGAGGGTTGCAGACGATGCAGAAAGAGAACATTTAAAAATGCCAAGTTAACCCCCTGACAGCCCAGTCTGCTCAATGCTAAACAGAGCAGGGAGAGAAAAGAACTCTCGAAACGGAGTCAGAGAAGTGCATTTCTGCCACAGTCTGAGCAAACAGAAAGTCAATATCCTAATGTAAAAGACAGATATTGTTCCTTGCTCTGCGCCTCTTCCTTTGCTAAACTTGGAGGAGGAAACAGTTTGGAGTGGAATTGAAAAAGCAAATGTCATTAAATGAGGGTGGGCCACTGCAGCTGTGTCGGTGAATAGTAGGCTTGCTGCCTGCAGAAGATAAGCAAATTGGACTCTGTTTTGATGTCGACTGATGGTCCAGACTGAGCAGGCAGCATGGTCGCTGGGGAAACTGCCTTCACTCACTTTGCACCCAATTGTTTCCCAGTCCCCGCCAATAAATGCCAGAAATGGTTGACATAAATCCACCATTCATGACGTGACAATAGATACCCATTATACAGTGGATAGGGGTTTTCATTTAAAACGGGAAACACACACGTTAAGTTCAGCTTTAGGCCACACACTCGTAATTCACATGCAAACCATCCTAGATTTGACACCAAATTGGTGAGATAAAGTAGTGTAAAGTGAGAAACTTTGCCATCATTTTTAGATTAAATATAGGTTTTACAAGACTCAATCCGGAAATCAGTTGAAAGAGTACCATATTATGACATTCATCACAAATGTTCATGGTATTAGAAAAAATAAGTGTTACCCACTTAAATTTAACGAGCTCTACCTTGACACCCTATCAGGGAAAAATGCTGCTTACACGTCGGTGCAGCAGTATTAACAATCTAATCGAATAATGTAATATATGATAATACATGAGTACGGGGGCTGTTTTTTCTGCATAATGAGCACTTCTACTTTTGACACTTTTAGTAACTTTTGCTGATAAAACTTTGGAAACACTTGAAGGTATCTACATAAGAGTGACATGACACTGTCATGAACACATCACACTGTCATGACACATGACACATGAACCCTAACCCTAACTCTAACTCTAACTCTAACTCTAACCCTAACTTGTCATGACAAAAACTGAATGACACTAAAAGAAGCGTTATGTCATAAACGTTTATGACTTGTTTATAATGTTTATGACACATTCATGACAGTGTCATGTCACTCTTATGTAGATACCTTCAAGTAAAGTGTAACCAAAACTTTTAATGCAGGTCTCCTACACTTTTACTTGAAATGGCGTATTTCTCCATTGTTGTATTAGTACTTTTACTCAAGTAGAGGATCTGAGTACTTTCACCACTGCATTTCTTTGCAGAATGGATGTGTTTGAAATATTGAAGGGAGAAATGGTCAAAGAGAATTCCTGATGATTAGATGGAGAGCTGCAGATGGCAGGTGCTTACTGTAAGCAACCCCTATTACTCTACTTTCATTTAAACGGCAAACCCCTCTCACTGTGCTGACATTATGAGCTCTGATCACCGTTGCTCCAGTCATAGCTGGAAACAGGTATCTTAGCTTTATAGAAAAACGCTAACAGCCTACGTACTGTCTCAACTGATGTCCAGTGAGGAGGTATTCGATAAAAAGGAGTGTACTGCAACCTCACTGCAATGTTTTTCTCTGGAGGTTAGTGTTTCAGTCTGTTTCGAAAGGAAGTATCCATCCAACACGTCTATGCGCTCCGCTGAAAGCCTGCTTTGGAGTTTGTTTCCCATTCAATTTTCCGGTAACACTTTACCTAAAGGTATCGACATAATCGTGACATGACACTGTCATCACTATGACATGACTCGGTCATGAAGGTGTCATAAACGTTCTAAAGAAGTCATAAATGTTTATGACTTCTGTCATTAAGTGTAATTCGGTTTTTGTCACAACAGGTTGACGTTGTTTGGGTTGTCTTGATTATGACAACTAATGGCTGAATCTAAAGTACACAATTTCAAACGCCAATTAAGGAAGTAGTGTGACACTCACATACGTGGAGTTCGGGGTGGTGTGGGGGGGGAGAGTGAAACGTGTTGGGCTTGATAGTGAAGGCATAGGATCACATCCTGTCTCATACCAGCCTTTTTTTTTTCTTTCTTTCTCTTTATATACCGTATAACCATGATGGCATTCTGTGCATAACCGTAACCAAGTGTGTTGGCTTCCTAATACGGGTGTGACGAGACACTCGGCTCACAAGACGAGACACGAGTTTGGGTCCACGAGAACAAGACAAGATTTCTAAACTATTTTAAAGAAAACTTCAATTAAGAAATATGACTGGAAAAATAGTCTTTACTCAGAGAACCAAGGTTACAATGTAACCGAGCGTTTCATTGCAGCAGTAAACAAGGAGGTAGGCTGCTCTTGTATTGATTTTTGACCATTGTAAGACGAGGGGAGAACATTTCTCTTTGTTTAATATTATTGCAAGTAAAGTTAGATTTTGCTTTCTGCTTCTGACTCATTTAAAAACGACAGAAAAAGAGAGTGGTCTGCGTGATCTGCGTGAGTCAGCGCCACACTGAACTGCACACTGCAGTCCATGTGTGTGTGTGTCAGGCACGAATGGGAGAGAGAGACAGGGAGAGGGAGAGAGAGACACACAGAGGCGGTACCCTCTAACGTTCTAACGCAGGGTTTTACACGCAATTCTGCTACCGCTCTGCAAAAGTGAACTGAGTCAACTTTGGGGCAGGGGATCTTCTATGGTAATGTAGAGGTCCAACCCAGACTCATCTTCAAAGCCAGATAAGTAGTATAAGACCAACCAGGTTAGACTCCCTCTACTGGCTGCTGATCTGCACCTATGACCGATATCGCGAGCCAATTTTTACCTCAACGAGAAATCTCGTCACATTTTAATCTCTCATGATCTCATCACACTTCTACTTCCTGACCATCATATTTTAACCATATTATAATCAAACTACAATAGCAGTAATTTTCCAAACACATTATCCATAAATGGACCTGGGCTTTTGCAGGTTTTTGTATTATTGTCTATGTATGTATATATATATTAATATATATATATATATATATATATATATATATATATACACATACATACATACATACATATATATATATATATATATATATATATATATATAGGTAAAAGTGTGACAGACTACACTGTACATATGTGAATGTCTCTGCATATATAGTAGGGCTGCACAATATTTAGTTTCATCGTCTACATCGCGATGTGCGAATGCGCGATACTCACATCGCAGGACGTTGCGATGTTGACGCTAAAACTTTTTTGCTGCTTGATAGCAAAGTAAACTTTCACCGTTCTCCTTTTACATGATTGTTACCGGCCGAGCCTTCCCCTTTAAGACAAGTGAGGCTCTACCGTGTGTAAAAAAAGTACGGTAAGTGGCAGCTGCCACTGATAGTGATGCACATACTTTTCCACTACTACCTACTGTAGTTAGTGTTTTATGTTCGCTGCAAAGACGAACTGAATCACCTGATTAATGCAACCTTATCACCACATCTCCCAGCCAGCTAATACAGTTAGCTTAAAGAAACAAGGCGTCTGTCCCAACTAACGTTACGGTTCGGAGCCGCGACACTGGAAACGTAACACTAATCTACAACAGCAGTCTGTGTCTGATATAACATCATTTAAACTGATTTAAGTTCTTTGATACACAGTTTGTTGCTAGTGGGTGACATGCAGGCTCTGCATGCACAGCCAACCACCAATCACAATCAATGTTGATCAATTTATCAAACAACTGAAGCAGGCCCCGCTAGTCGACCACAACCTAAAATTTAGAGGAAGCAACATGCATGCATCATTAATATCATTCACTTTAGCCTGGATTGATAGTATTATATGAATACAATGGTGTCATGTCAGTCAACCAGTGTATTTCTTCCTAATTTCCCTCTCCAAAATCTCTTGAGAAGAGTAGTCACAGCGCTTACTTGCTTTGGTTTTTGTAAAGCATTAAAGTTCAACAAAGAATGGTTCACATCAGAAAATGTCCTTTTTCATTTTTATTTTCTATGTAGATGCACTCCCCTACAAAATCACCCTAGTAGTTGAGAATGATTTAGTATTTCTAAAGAGGGCTATTTATGCCATTTGTTGTTGTCTTTTTTTCATACCGCAACATACATCGCAAGGAAAAAAATATATCTCAATGTCAGTTTTTCCAATATCGTGCAGGCCTAGTACATAGGTTGTTTAAAATGTCTGTATTTTTAATATGCAAACAAATAAAAAAAGTACCTCACAAAACAGATGGTACTACAGAAGATGAGGCATAATGCACTGATATTGTAGTATATAACAAGAAACTGTGAAATGCACGTGTTACCTTTCTAACTGCAGGGCAACCACATACAGTACCTCTATTTAATTGAGAACTTCTTCTAAACTGGGAGTGTGGGGGAAAAAAAGGGAGCAATGGGACAATGAGACCAATCTGGTTATATGATATGCTAGATGTGATGCTGTCACTTGTTATACACACATGATCTCTTCAGTTTTTCTCACATTGTATGACTATTTTTGTGGCGTGCCAGCAAACGCATTTCATTATGGAAGTAAGCTAAACTGTCAGCAAACCCATCCCGCGTTTCACACTTGCACGCCAGTGATCTCCACATGCACTAGCAGTAAAAGACTATGGCTGTGACCCAGCACCACTGTTCATTTTTGAAGTCAGATTTATGCCTACTTTATTTTTCATTATTTCATTTCATTATTATTCATTCTAGCACATCACTACAATATAATAAACGTGGAAGAAATTAGTTGAAATAATGATTGTGTAATAAATAATGCATAGATTCTTATTTGCGCATTTGGATAGTATTGTACAGTAAGGCGTGCGTCCAGGGCACATTGAATATTTATCAATAGTTTCTATTGGGTTTTTGCATATTTTATATGACTTATTGACAGGAAAATTGAATGGAAGTGACGTCCTGTATGTAGTGTGTTAAATGAGTTTGATTTGGCCTCCTGATGTCTCATACTGTAGCAGATAGGAAAGGCATTAGAGATGGCACAACTAACTTTTTGGATTAAAGTGTATGGACTTTCCTGGAAAGAAATCAATTTTTTCTTTTTTGTATTATTCACAGTGTTTATTGTTGTTTCCCCTGATTGCAAAGACTTGGGAGACCAATTTTCAAAAGCCAAACGTCTCATTCATTATTGTTCTCTGTGTGATTTCAACACATTTCTGTGAAATTCAATTTCCATTTGTCCTTCGTCTTTCATTGGTTCCTGTTGTCTTTATAGTCATATAGCAATGTATACATTTATCTGCCCTCCCGGCAGTGGACATATCCTGATAGCTCAGATTGTCCTACAAATATGATGTCTTTAACTTGATTGTGAATTACAGGGCTGAGGTTATACAAGCGTTATTACACAAAGAGACCAGGCGACCCAAAGATGGGAAGAGATGAATAAAGAAATCTTTATAATATAAAGGAATGCATTCAACACACTTATCAGACCTCAGGGATACACACAATGCATTTTGGTGTGTGTATATATATTTTTAAAACTCCACAGGGAACCTTTAAATTAAACTTAGTGAAATTAAAGTTTTGACCTACTGGCTCCAGCTTTACATTATTTACCTTACTAACAGAAGGCAAAATAAAATTATTGTAACTATGTGGCTTATCCTGAATAACTGTGACCTACATAATGTTCAATATAATTTTTGAACAGTGTGTGTGAAT
The DNA here is from genome assembly GCA_025617405.1 of Perca schrenkii. NCBI lineage: Eukaryota > Metazoa > Chordata > Actinopteri > Perciformes > Percidae > Perca > Perca schrenkii. The sequence continues at coordinate 7,401,672 of CM046788.1, forward strand.
GGACTCTTTAAATCTGTGATAAACTTACACTGAGGTACAATAACCTAAACGAACTATAACCCACTTGTATATGATAACTATAGATAGACCGATTATCTGTTGTCTCTATGGACCTCTGTGTCTTGAATAAAGTTGATTGATTGATTAATATCACCCCTGGCCAATTTCCGGGCCGTTTTTTTTTGCAGTTTGCAGATTATCTGTACTGGCGTGTTATTTGCCTGATAACCGATTAAAAAGTGTTCTACTTTGGCTCGGCTACAGCTCTGTGTCTGTCCCTCTTCTTCGGTTTCACTCACCACTGAGTCTGACTTAATGTCCCGCCCACTGCACTATCTGACTATCTTTTACTGGGTATTATGTTGAATGTTTCTAATTTATTAAATAAATTAGAAACGTTAAAAAGCATTTAAAACTAAGTTTTGTGTTGGAGTTTGTTACATTGCAAAATCTTAAATTTGACTTAAAGATTTTAATTTTGCAATTTGTAAATGCATATTGGTTCCAAATATCGGTTATTGGTTTCACTTTTTTATTTGCAGGCGCAAAGCGAGGTGTAAGTAAGTCGATATGTAAGTAAGTGATATGGTAATAACACAATATACATGAATAGACAGTCTACATCACTGCTGAGATGTAGTAAGAGTCAAAATACAGTAGGTGCAAATTGAAGTCTAGTTAGTGACGTAGATCAGTTATAACGTAACGTTCATTAACTACTAATAATCGGTATTGGTATCGGCCTTGAAAAGCCAGTATCGGTCCATCCCTAATACTAAAAAAACAGGTAGTACATGCACCTCGGCCACATCCTTCAGAGGGTGCTCTGGCGCCGCGCAGCCGGCTGCTGGCATGATAGCGAAAATACAATACATCACACTACACAAAGACAGGCTTACTCTGTGCACAGCTTGTCTTTATTAATAATTACCATGTTGTATGTGAGAGAGGAAAGGATTTAATCAAGATACATGTTTCACCTGGCAAGATGTCAACATGAACAGAAGGTAAGGAATGATGAGGAGAGGAGCTGGGATAAGGGGAACGATATGCTTCTCATTCATGACAGAGGGATGGCGCGCATGTGGTCACATACAGCATTTGACAGCCAAGAAATGACATGTTAAATGCAGCTGCCGGTTAAAAGGCCTAACAGCCATTCAGAGTAAAAGGGAGAACTCAACAATGGCTGATAGGAATTTGTCTGACTGCCAGAGCTGTCGAGCTAGACAAGGAGGCTCAGCAGCGGCACAACGTTTCCATTGATATATACGTTGGTGGAGCTTATGTCACGGGGCGGAAGTTTATTTTATTTTGAGCATGCTTTTATTGGATTTGCTGTGGTTTTTATTCAGAATCAGAATCAGAATCAGAATCAGAAATACTTTAATAATCCCAGGGGGAAATTATTTTCGTTACCACTCCAGGTATACAAACAACAAATAAAAACAACATATATTATCAATACTTTAAACATATATAATAAAAACAAATATACAGTAATAATATATAAAATATGAAATGTACAGCGATAATGTGCAAATAGTGCAATAAAATGAGAAAATGAATTGTCTGTTGAGATGATTATAGTGCGATAAAAAAAGGAGAAGTGATTGTCTATTGTCTATGTTTGAGATGAGATGCTTACAGAGAGGGGGGTGAGTGACTCTCTGAGGGCGGTGTTGTAAAGTTTAATGACCACAGGCAGGAACGATTTCCTGTGGCGCTCTGTGGTGCATCTGGGTGAGAGGAGTCTTCTGCTGAAGGTGCTCCTCTGCTGGGCCAGTGTGTCGTAGAGAGGGTGGGAGACATTATCCAAGATGGACTGAAGCCTGGACAGCATCCTCCTCTCAGCCACGGTCATCAGTGTGTCCAGCTCCTCCCCCACGACATCACCAGCCCTCCTGATCAGTTTGTTCAGTCTCTTGGTGTCTGCGACCTTCATCCCACTGCCCCAGCATGTGACAGCGAAGAAGATAGCACTGGCCACAACAGACTGATAGAACATCCTCAGCATTGTCCGGCAGATGTTAAAGGACCTCAACCTCCTCAGGAAAAAGAGTCGACTTTGGCCCTTTTTGTAGACAGCCTTGGCGTGTCTAGTCCAGTCCAGTTTATTGTTTAAGTACACCCCCAGGTACTTGTACTCCTCAACAGTGTCCACAGGGACCCCCTGTATGGAAACAGGGGTCCCAGATGATTTTGCCCTCCTCAGATCCACTACGAGCTCCTTCGTTTTTGTCACATTGAGCTGCAGATGGTTAAGCTCAATCCAAGTGACAAAGTTGCCCACAACAGTCCTGTATTCATTTGCTGTGTTTTTATCTTTTTAATTGCATCCTTTTATTCTGAAATGTGTGTGTGGTTTTTAATGTTGACTTCCGCCACCTGACACTGACTGAGGCTAATGACTCGCACCTGGGAGTCAGAAGGGGTTGATTGGCCTTAGATAAAAGGACAGAGCAGGAACAGAGTAAGGGAGGCACATGGGAGAAGGAGGAGGCCATGGAGAACATGAGGAAGACCTGAGAGTATGAAGAGGAGAGGAGAGGAGAGGAGGGAAGACACCGAAGCGTGACAGATCATACGGCACAGGCGGAGAAGCAGCCAACAGATCGGACGGAGGGACACGGAAAAAGAACCTAGGAGCCCTGAAGCTACAATCAAGAAAACGCCAACACCGACCGCTAGCGGCAAAAGTGGGAGAGTGTAAAACCTCTCCCTCCCGCGTCAGTCCCTTTTTAGGCCGGTGTTGATGGTAGTAAAGTATATGAAGTGGTAGCAGGTTCTAAGGACGTGTTACTGGTTAGAGTTTCTGTTACAGGTCATGCCCCAAGGAAGGTGACCGGTACGAAGGAGGCTGCTTCCTGGCCGAGCCCTGTGGACATTTTAAGCCAAGACTCCTGTTCTGTCTGGACTGTTTTAGCTTGATTTTTTTATTTAGTTTTTAGTTTAAAATCCTTTTTAACTAATTGTATTGTTATTCCTTTTAAATAAATCTGTTTACTCCTCATTTGTTTTATTCATTGTTTTAAATACACTGTTTTACTGCTCTCCCCCGGCAAAAAAGAACCTGTTTTTAATGGTTTACTTTTACTGACCGTAGTTTTAAAGAGGTCCTAGGCCTTGAGAAACCCTAGGTGGCATTGTCGGCCCCTTTCCTTCTTTTTATATATTGGATATTTTAACTTGAAACCTTTGCCTTAAAAATACCCCCCCCCCGTTTATTACACTTACGTTTTGTTTTTGGTCGGGATGTAACGATGCACTCAACTCACGATACAATTTTCTCACGATTTTTTAAAACCCAATGAAATGACTGAAAAATATTCCTTCATTTATATCAACTGCAAAACAGTAGATGTGTCCTCCTTTTAAAAAGTGCAACTGAAATATCATCTTAACTAACAACAAACACATACAAATGAAAGATTAGAGAGTGTCTTGTTTATTGCTAAGGCCATGTGGTTAACTTGAAATGATTTATTTAAAATGCAATAACAACCCCTTTTCACCAATCATTTGATGTTAAATGCCAAAAAGAAGAAACCCTAGATGGCTTAAGGGTATTTTACAACCACATTGAATGCATCACAACTTTACGAGCCAAACTTAAATGTGCTACTGAGTCCCATCACTGTTGTTTCTCCGACAGCAGCAGTGTCCCTGCTGTCTCAAAGTCTCCTCTGTGCCTTTAGCTAGAGACTGTTGGACATCCCAGTGTTTAGAGCGTAACTCTCGCCAAAATGCAACCTAGGGTCTTTGTGTGTCTTTTTGTCAAACTTCATTTAAAAGCATAATTAGGACGGAAACGCCACTTAAGATGGACCGTATTTTCGTTTTCGGTCAAATGGCCTTACTATGATCACTACTATGGGGCACTACTATGATAGCATCAAAATCACTATTTTTAAAACACTAAGAAGGCTCGACACAACGTGAAACTTTGCTCCAAGTATCACCAGGGGCTCTACACATGAAATCCAGCATTGAGAACATTGGGCCTCATTCACCAATATCTTCCTAAGTTTTCTCTTAAATATGTTCTTAAGAAGGTTTCTAAGAAAAGTTTATGCCGGATTCATGACGTGTTCTTAAACAGCAGATTTGTTCGCACCTGTGTTCTTAGGATTGATGAATCCCACGTCTTCGTAACTGAAAGCGCTCGCCAGTTGTTCCTAATTAGCATAAGAAAACGCCCCGCAAATTCCCATATAAGGACATGACGCTTCCTGTGCACCTCCTGGGAGGAAGTACTGAATCTCAGTACTTAAATAAAAGTAGAAATAACCAGAGACGTATTTACTTTAGTAAAAGTAGAAGTTGTCCACAACCACAAACAAGGCCTGGCTTTTAAGAAAAGTTCCTATCCTAACCATGAAACGGAAATATGTTAGAATCGGAATGCGGTTGGTTTTACTCATGGATGTATTTTATTTTCTTTAACCATGCAAGTAAGCAAATAAAGTGTGTGAAGCAGTGCAAATGGGGAGATGTGAAGAGGTCCAGCCAAATAAATAAGATATGAACGCGTCTTACGCAGCCTGGCAGAGGAGTAAACAATGCTGTGGAGAGAAATAGATGGCAACTTTGATTTAAAAACGGGAATAATAAAAAAACAAACGTTTTCATTTTCACTTTTACCGGAGGCTGTATTACCGAGGGTCAGCGGCGCTGCGCCCGGGCTCTGCAGCACCGGAGCCGGCTTGGATCAGCGGTGCCCCATATATACAGTATCTACGGCAACCAAACTTTACTGGTGAGACAAACATGTGACGGTCAGGAAGACGTTTTGGCAGGGGGGAAACTGATCCGAAAATGTAACGGAACATTGTAGAAATGTAGTGGAGTAGAAAGTATAGATAATTGCTGCAAAATGTAACAAAGTAAAAGTCAAAAGTAGGCTATGGACTATTGAGTCTACTCAAGTAAAGTACAGATAGGTGAAAAATGTACTTAAGTACAGTTAGGACAAATTTGTACTTTGTTACATTCTACCACTGCATTTCGGCCCTATAAATAGCGATCAATCACCAAACAACGCAGGATTTAATCAGTTTAAATGCTGATGTAAATTGCAGTGTTAGTGTCTTTTTTGAATAATATGATTTTTTATCAACAAATAATCAGAAATACATTACAGTACAATACTATCATTGTAAACGACTGTAGAATTAAATAAAATGCAGTAAGCAATCATTTGGAGCTAATTGTCATCACTCAAATGTGCGTAAGAGTGCTTTTCAGTGTTCGTAGATTTTGTTCTTAGCTAAGAACAAATCCAAGTTAAGAAAACATTAGTGAATGCCAGAATCTTTGTAAAAAAGTGTGTAAGAAGGGTTTAAGAACACATTTCTTCGTAAGAACGGTTGGTGAATGAGGCCCATTGTTTGTGTACACAGAGTTTACTAAAAAGAAAGGTTTTGAACAACTCACTGTAGTCGTTGGTTTTCCCGCTCGCCGCCATCTTGCCAGTCAAAAAGTGTCGATCTCCGAATGTGAATGAACACATCTATTGATTTTAGTATTTTTTCTTATATGAGCCTCCTTTTTCAACTACAAGGTCAATATTGTTTTGCAATAACGACAAAACAACAAATAATCCGTGCATTTATATGGAACTAAGCTTTAGGAGCTTTCTATCTTTACTCTCCTCCCTGTTACGTTGCATTCGGAGATTGTAAGAAGGGTTTAAGAACACATTTCTTCGTAAGAATGGTTGGTGAATGAGGCCCAATGTTCTCAGTGCTTCATGTATAGAGCCCCTGGTGATGCTTGGAACAAAGTTTTATGTTGTGTCGAGCCTTCTTAGAGTTTTAAAAACAGCGATTTTGATGCTATCATAGTAGTGCCCCTACCACTCCCATTCAAAAGGCCATTTGACCGAAAACGAGAATACGGTAAATCTTAAAAGTGGCGTTTCCGTCCTAATTATGCTTTTAAACGAAAGTTTGACTCAGGGATATTCACAAAAAGACCCTAGGTTGCCTTTTTAGCGAGAGTTACGCTTTAAGCCTGCTAACGTTAATGGCAGGCTAACGTTATCAGCAGCAGGGGGAAACCTTCATTTCTGACCACACTACCGCAATTCGAATATTCAGAGCCATAATTTTTAACCGATGCATGATGCATCGTTACGTCCATAGTCTTTAGGTTAGCTTTCAAGCTGGAAAAAATACTTGTCAAACCTCACAGAGCTGGGAAATTGACACATTTCATATTAGCATGCATTCTTTATTTTTTTCCGACAATAAGTGAGTTTTCTCCATCCTGAAATCTATGATCATCATGCCCACATAGGCTTGTAAATACAAACATCAAATATATTGTTTCATGCTATGAATGTGAGTTTACAATTTGTTTTCATGTTGAAAAGAAAATGCCTTCATTTGGAGAACAAAAGATATACAGTACAGGCCAAAAGTTTGGACACACCTTGTCATTCAATGTGTTTCTTTATTTTCATGACTATTTACATTGTAGATTCTCACTGAAGGCATCAAAACTATGAATGAACACATATGGAATTATGTACTTAACAAAAAAGTGTGAAATAACTGAAAACGTCTTATATTTTAGATTCTTCAAAGTAGCCACCCTTTGCTTTTTTTGATAACTCTTTTGATAGACCCTTGGTGTTCTCTCAATGAGCTTCATGAGGTAGTCACCTGAAATGGTTTTCACTTCACAGGTGTGCTTTGTCAGGGTTAATTAGTGGAAGTTTTTCCTTTATTAATAAAAAAGGGTGGCTACTTTGAAGAATCTAAAATATAAGACATGTTTTCAGTTATTTCACACTTTTTTGTTAAGTACATAATTCCATATGTGTTCATTCATAGTTTTGATGCCTTCAGTGAGAATCTACAATGTAAATAGTCATGAAAATAAAAAGGAAACGTATTGAATGAGAAGGTGTGTCCAAACTTTTGGCTTGTACTGTACGTATTTCAACTCATTCAAAGTCTAGCATCGGCAATTATGTGAAAATGGCAAAATGCATTGGAGTCCAGATTACATTTGTGATAGAAAAACTATCTTCACATTTTGATAAAAAATTATGATAATTACAGCCAATATCCATAATCTTCTGTATGCATTTCTCTGGGTTCCTCACTGTCTTCCCTGTGGCTCTTCATTTGAATTAATCGGGATAAAACACACACACACACACACACACACACACACAGACACACACACGGTTTGGATGTTATTTCTTCCCTGTAAAACAATTATTCAGTTTCAGCTCCGTTTTCTTGTCTAAGCAACAGGAGCTGTTCTTTTTTCTTTTCTACACTCACAGGTCCTCACAGACCCAACTTATATACGAACATATGTACTGTACAGCAGGAAAGAAATGTGGGTATTGTACACAGCAACTTAGATTTAATGTTATATTTGAACTGACTAATTTAATTATGACCAGACTGGTCATGAAGAAGAAAACTTAAGAGATCACAAAAAGTTATTACAATTCATCCTGAGGGGAACATGAATGTACAGTACATACCTAATTTGACATGGCTATACATTCAATTGTTGCTATTTTACTAAATAAAAACACTATTGCTCTGACAAAATCTGTCAGGTGTCTCCAGAAGCACATTTTGCCATGATCAGACACACACACACACACACATGCACAGACACACACACACGCACGCAAGACACACACACACACACACACACACACACATGCACGCAAGGCACACACACGTACACACAGCAAGACACAAACACACACACACACACACACACACACACACAGCAAGACACACACACAGTGACACACACACACACAGCAAGTCACACATACACACGCACAGCAAGACACACGCACACACGCACAGTAAGACACACGCACACACGCACAGCAAGACACACGCACACACACACACACACACACACACACACACACACACACACACACACACACACACACACACACACAGCAACACACACACACACACACGGCTGGTAATCAGGAGTCACCAAAGTCATTAGTACTCGTCCAGTTGGAGTGATGTACAAACATTACAAGACAATGCATCCAATGCTGATGAGATATTATTTAAAAACCTATATTAAAAACCTGAATAATTCAGGTAAACACCTGAATAAACTGGAAAATATTCTAATTAAACAATCATTTGTGAAATAATTGAGGAAATAATGTGTCCATTTTATTTATCTAACAATGAACCCTCTTTTCTTATTTAATAATGTCTAGTATATCACTCCGTTTAATCGTTAGTTTCCCCACTTACTGCTAGAAGCTTGACCCTCACACCAGTTCATTTATTACTAACGTTGCTGAGGTCTCACAATGACGACATCATCCAACAGCAGGGAGGCAATCTGTTGCGACAGGAGCGTCGACTGCAGCTGGCTATTTTAGATTAATTGCAGACTGGAGCACTGGTGGCAGTGGGTGTCTCCAGGCACTAGGATGGGGTCTTCCCGGACTTAAACAGTCCATTTATTCAGTGGGTGAATGGACGATTATGTCCGCGCTAGTATTTTCCTCCTATATTAGAGCAAGATGGGCATGAGGTGAGCGGGGAGGGCAGTGTTATTAGAAGTTGATGCGCGGGGGTCTGGAGGCCTCCCTGGGCAGACAAAGCTTAGGGCAGAGGCCACCCGAGCTGTGAGGATAAAAGAAAAAAAAAAACAAGTGGCGGATTTGATGAAGATCAAGTGAATGAGCACAGGAGACAGGGTTACAAGGAGCAGAGGACCCATACTGCATGATCAGGAAAAGGAACAAAAAGTGACTAAATGGGATGGAACATTAAAGCTTAGGTAACTGTGTGAGTTCATTAAAGAGTAGAGCTTTTGATCCGATGTCTCATTGTCTTTATATTAATATATTATGCCAAATCAACACTTAAAACAAGCGTGCTCGCAGAGAGGGAAAGAAGGGAGTTGAACAGATGTGACACAAAGTATTTTGAATTGTTGATATATTGCACTTGGAGGAATTCATTAAAAGTTGGTGCAAATGCCTCCCCCTAAAGCTGACAGCTCAGTGGAGCAGCACAGCGAGTGCAATAATCAAACAGCTCTCTTTACTTTGTTACAGATTTGTTTAAAGTAACAGAAAACAAATCGGTCTCTGTGTGTATGATTGCATGATGCGTGAATAAGAGGGAGGGAGGGAGAAGAGATGGATTAAAGGAAAGACCAGCCTACATATGCCTCCATAGGCAAAGAGTCTGACACATTAACACACACCCATTCTAATACATTTAGGTGGGAAATGTACACATTTTGATATGTAGCTTACTAATTATTAAATGTAAATTGTCAGTTACCACAGGGTCTAATTTAGACCTTCACTTCTAATGCGCAGTGGGGCTTAACTCTCGCATACGCCACAGTGGTAATTTCAACCCGAGAATTTTGCAGCTTTGTACTTGGAGAGTTAAAGTGTGACCACCTTCACCTTATGTGTCGATTAATTTTCTTGATTATTCTAATTGGTTGTTTGGTCTGTATGTGTAAGGAAATACAAAAGGGTGAGGCTATTTGCACCCCTGGTACAATTAGCAGTATGCTATTTGTACCCTGGTGCAATTAGAAGTGTATGCTATTTGCACCCCTGGTACAATTAGAAGTGTATGCTATTTGCACCCCTGGTACAATTAGCAGTGTAAGCTATTTGCACCCTGGTGCAATTAGAAGTGCTATTCGTACCCTGGTGCAATTAGAAATGAATGCTATTAGTACCCCGCCGGTGAACACAGCAATGTGTGGTAATTTCAACCCGAGAATTTTGCAGCTTTGTACTTGGAAAGTTAAAGACAAAGTGTGACCACCTTCACCTTATGTGTTGATTAATTTTCTTGATTATTCTAATTGGTTGTTTGGTCTGTATGTGTAAAGAAATACAAAAGGGTGAGGCTATTTGCACCCCTGGTACAATTAGCAGTTTATGCTATTTGCACCCCTGGTACAATTAGCAGTATGCTATTTGTATAATTAGCAGTATGCTATTTGTACAATTAGCAGTATGCTATTTGTACCCTGGTGCAATTAGAAGTGTATGCTATTTGCACCCTGGTGCAATTAGAGGTGCTATTCGTACCCTGGTGCAATTAGAAATGAATGCTATTAGTACCCCGCCGGTGCACACAGCAATGTGTTCTATTAATACCCTATCTGGTACAAATATCAATGTATGCTATTTGCACCCCTGTGCATTTACAGTACCTTGGCATATATTTACACACAGTTATCCATACTACTCATGCATTACACCTTTTTGGAATATTATCGCCCTGACATTCTTACCCTAACCATAACCAATCCCACTCCTCTTGCCTAAACCTAACCAACCCAAGCAGAGCAGGCATATTCATGAGTCTTCCCCTACCACCCTGCAAAAAACAAAACAAAAATTTGCGTTCGCGGGTCCTGACTTGCGCAATTGCATGCAAATTATCCAATCCAAATTAAAAAAAATAACATCACCACACAGGGGAATCGAACACCAAACTCCCATACCAAAAGTAACCATACTAACCACTCACCTAGCAGTTCTTTCAGGAAGTTGAACAACTGTTTACCACTTGGTTTCTTCAAGCCTCGGTTGCTAGGTAACCATACTGTATACAAAAAAATAGGTACTAACTAACAAACTAACGGTTGCATGCTTTCACTGAAGACAGAAAGCGCAACTGTAGTATCCATTTTCCGCTAGAAATTCAATTGTTATAAACTTTAGAGACAAAACTTCCCTAATATGCCAGTTTCTGCGATCATTGAAGATGAACGTCCGCCATGATTTCGGTGCACGCGAGCAAGGTGTTTTTATTGTTACGTCACAGGGTGTAAATAGCTCAGCTGTGTGGTCGAGGCTATTCGTACCGGGGGTGCAAATAGACACTCCAAATACAAAATTTCCGGAAATGGTGAAGAATGTCGATCAGTGTTTTCCAAAAACCCAAGATGACGTCCTCAACTGTTTCGCTCTGTCCAAATTTCAAATATATATTCAGTGTACTGTCATAAAGGAGTAAAGCAACTACAGGTAACACTTGAAGGTATCTACATCAGAGTGACATCACACTGTCATGACACATGAACCCTAACACCGAATGACACTTACTACAAGAAGCGTTATGTCATAAACGTTTTTGACTTGTTTATAATGTTTATGACATGTTCATGACAGTGTCATGTCACTCTTATGTAGATACCTTCAAGTAAAGTGTAACCCAACTAGACAATAATCCCATCTAAGAAGCTGGAATCAGAGAATTTTGACTTTGTTCCATAAAAAAACGACTCAAACTGATTCATCGTTTTTCAAAATAGTTGGCGATTAATTTAATTTTATTCATTTGAAAGCCATGATGTCTCTCTCTCTCTCTCATGGGTGGGCCAAATTCTCTGGGCGGGCAAAGCAGAGAAAGGGGAGGTAACCTTGCTCCTTATGACCTCTTAAGGAGAAGATTCCTGATTGGTCCATCTGAGCTTTCATTTTCTCAAAGGCAGAGCAGGATACCCAGGGCTCAGTTTACACCTATCACCATTTCTAGCCACTGGGGGACCATAGGCAGGCTGGGGGAACGCATATTAATGTTAAAAAAAAAACTCATAAAGTGAAATTTTCATGCCATAGGACCTATAATATGAACATGCAACTTCTCTACATGCATGAAAAAAAAGAAAAGAAAAAGGCTATAGCTTTGTTAATACTTTAATACAGACCCATACAGCTGTGGGTTTGCTAAACGACAGCGAACACTCACGCGTTTCTATATATGGGATCAGTGCAAAGACTCGCATACACAACGATACCAGCATTTTAGGCAGTAATAGAGGTAACTCTAATAAATTACAGTTATAATGATGCAATGATAAGTATTCATAGTTAGATTTTAACATGTCTCCTGCTTGCATTTCAGCTCAAAGGAGACATAACTATCAAGTTGCACAGAAGGTGCCAAGAAATTACTAATTGGGCCAACAAAGAAAATAGTGCATTAATTATGTCTACATGGCCTTGATCATTTAATAATGATTTGCAGAGCCAAACTGTCCAGCCAACACCTCTGCTGTGTACTTCCGATTGCATGGGCTCTTTCCATCCTGACTACAGGTGTTTCATTAGATCAGCTGTCAGGAGATTTGGCTGGAAATGTCTTCTGTCTCGCAGTCGCATTGGTATATGCCGCGTTGCTGGACTCCACCGTCGACTCCTCGGAATGTCCTTAACAACTTCCACGCTGTTCCATTGATATGTTTAGAATCTTTTCTTCCGAGAGCCGAAGGGATTGTGAGCAGTCTGTCAGTTCTCTTTCACAGTTGAGGAGGGTATCCACATATGTAACTCTGCTGCTCTCTGGGCCTTTAATGCGTGATTGACGTGTTCATTCATTAGCTAGCTAGATTTGACAGAACGGCAACTTGCCAACGGTGCTGAAATGTGTTGAGGGGAGAAGTATTTGGTTCAGTGCCAGACTGGATGACATGACTGTAGGTGAAACAGAGAAAGAGATACTCCCAAATTCTATATTTTCACTGTCAAATGATTATCCCCTGTAGCACTGAACGGGTCTAGGAAATGCTTGTAGTTTGCTTCTTCTTCTTCTTCTTGCCAACTAACTGTGGGCATCTCGACTTCATGTTGGTTGCAGTTGATTTACAGAGTGACAAGTTCTAAAAAGTGAAACGTGTCCAAACAATAGAAACTCATCAAACCACTCCTGCAGCGTAATCCACTTGTCTGCTCCTCACGTGTGTGCTCAGCGTGTACCAAAGAGTCACCATTTCACCAAAACATGGTTAAATACAGTGTTTTCATATCGCCCACCTCCACAGCTTTGATGGAAGCAGTGTATTGAGCCATAGTTTTGAATACTGCTACTTACACAGTCAATACTAGTGATGCACAGGGTTTTCTGATACCCACATCAGACTCGTTATGAGGCCAAGCCGCAAAAAAATATGCTTTTATCGAACAACTGTGAGGACTGAGGACAGAGATGAGGACTGAGCACTGGGGTGCTCTCCAAGGTGTGTGTGTGTGTGTGTGTGTGTGTGTGTGTGTGTTTGACAGAGGTTGACAGAAAGAGAAGTTGGAAGGTGCAATATTATAATGAGTCTATAAGTTTGTTGGGAAAAAAAAAAAATAGATCAATTTAGCGGAGGTCAAGGCCATAGCGTATGATCCACATCATTTTCATACCCTTTCGGTAAGCCTGCTTCCCTGAATGAAAGCATCTGCCTTTGTTATCATTCTCCTCTCATGTATGTAAAATGTCATAAATCTGTTTATTTTATGTTATGTGGCTCCCATAGGACATGTTTAAGAAACAGACATTCTGAACAAAACGGTACTAAAAGCACAGCGTCTTTTATAATGAACGCCTCAGCAAATAGATGCAAATTGAAGGTTTGTAATTAGGGATGCAGTGATAACACTTTTTTGACGTAAAATTACTTTACATTTGAGTACAGATATGAGTACTTAATAAAGCAGTAAAAAATACAAGAATAAAGTAAAAAAAAAAAAATTGCATCATGACTTTACAAGGTGTACCTGAATGCACCATGAAGTCCTGTGGGTGCCCACACGTGTTGCCCTTTGCTGTTTGTGTACGTAAGTCACTCAACGGGTGACTTCATTGAGCAGGAGGATTTTTCCAATTCGGTTGTAACTCTGAATCTGCAACTCTGGCAGCGACCATGGCGTCTGAAAAAGGTAAGCCACGCTGTGTCTTTAGCTACTGTACCGTGCACCCCCCCTCCCCCACCCACCCCCCCTGGGGTCAGCAGAATAAAAATCTGTTCCCTTGGAAAGGTTTTATAAAAGTGAGCAAAGTTAGAAAGATATTCACAGATTCGAACTTCTGTGGTCAATTACTCTATAGCGAAATGTTATTAAATCACAAACTATGCATCTTTCCTAACGTAGTAGAAATAACATTGGTCTCTAGTAGCAACCGCCGGTGAGACGGCAGTAGGATAAAAGATATTCTGTGGTTTAGTTTTATTTTTCTCAGCTGACCCCAGGGGGGCTCCGTATTACTGACTCTTGAAGACTGCAAAATTACAGCCACACTTTAGACCGTTTAGCTTTAAGCTGAGCCTTTATAAAAGTGTTCAGCTATTAGCTACCAGTAGGTCAACGTTACCTGCAGCAATGCTAACTAGCGTTACATGCAGTGGTAGAGATGAGGACTTGAATCTGAGTCTCGGACTCGAGTCGCACTTAAAGGAACACGCCGACTTATTGGGAATTTAGCTTATTCACCGTAACTCCCAGAGTTAGACAAGTCGATACATACCATTCTCATCTCCGTGTGTGCTGTAAGGCTGTCTGATGGCTCCAGCGGCATCAGGCCAGCACAGATCCTGCAGGTGAATGGTTCCAACTAGCCTACTGCTCTGAATAAGTGACAAAATAACGCCAACATGTTCCTATTTACATGTTGTGATTTGTAGAGTCACAGCGTGTACAAAAAACAACGTAACATGAGACACAGCCGTCTTCTAACTGTAAACAAACCGGGAACTATATTCTCAGGCGGAAGAATTTAGTACTTGGGCGGAGTGATATGCTTGCAGCAAGCCTGTCTGAGAATATAGTTCCCGGTTTGTTTGCTGTTAGAAGATGGCTGTGTCTCATGTTACGTTGTTTTTTGTACACGCTGTGACTCTATTAATCACAACATGTAAATAGGAACATGTTGGCGTTATTTTGTCATTTTTGTCACAATTGGGAGCAGTAGGCTAGTTGGAACCAGTTACCTGCAGGATCTGTGCTAGGCTAAGCTAATGCTGGAACCGTCAGACAGCGTTACAGCACGCACTGAGATGAGAAGGGTATGTATCGACTTGTCTAACTCTGGGGGTTACGATGATTAAGCTAAATTCACAATAAGTCGGCGTGTTCCTTTAAGTCGCACAAACAGACTTGACTTGCAACTCGACCCAAAAGACTTCAGACTTGACGTGGACTCGAGCTTCGAGGCTCGTCAACAACCTGTGATCATGCAATTATTGCTTTTAAATCTAAATTTATTCATTCTATTTCTATTTTCCTTTATTGGCGCATATACGTTGGGGAAACGTATGACGAGCTGCTTGTCCCCCGCCCTTTGCCATAATGTGCAACATAACGCATGCGCTATGCCTATGTGTGCACTCACATATAAAAAAATGCATTGATGATGGCGACACCAAGTTTCTCTTTAGTTTTGCTTTCAATAACTTGGTAAACAGTGGCAGTAAGCCAACAGCTACATGCAAGGTGTGTGGCATCAAGATAAATGATGCCGGATAAACAACGTGGGACATCATCAGACATCTCAAAACGCATCCAGATAGGTCAGTCACTTGCTAATGTGAGATAGACGTTACATTTGGCATATATTGTCACAGGTAACAAGATAACCATCGCAAAGTGTTGTGCTAATGCTGGGAACAGGCACATTATATCTTCATGGTTGTATCCATATGATGTGACTTAATATTTCACTAGAGGGATGTGTTAAGTAGCAGAAGATTAGACTATACGATGTCCTAAGTTGGAGACCCAATGTAAGTTCTGGATGTAACAAAATGAAGCTAGCTCCATTAAAGCATAAGTGATTTTTTTTCCTAGCTACAAGACCTGCTTTGAATTCATAAGATTTAACAATACAGTGTTAGGGACAGATCAGATGGCCAGAGACTGGAGACATGACTTGGACTCACGGCAAAAGACTTGAGACTCGACTTGGACTTCCAAAAAATTACTTGTGAACATCTCTGCCGAGTAGTTTTAGGAGTTCATGAGTACATGGGCACAGTATTGGACCCGATACCAAAGCATCCCTATTTTTAATAGTTTGTCAGTGTGCTCCTCCAATGGACGGATGTCTCGAAATCAATAGTCCAAAAGCCAGGACATCAGCCCATGTAGATTATTTTAAAAGCTTTAGAAAAATCACTAGAATGATCAAGATCTGTGTACCCTTTTCATACGTAATCTAATGCCCCTAGGCTACCCCACATACTCACCCACGCAAACCCACACATCACCCTCCTTGCCAGGAACGCACTGTGTGATAGAGGGATTAAACAGAAGCTACACCGGCTAGTGCACCTGTACATCCTGAGATACTGTCTCTGTGTGGAGGGGAATTGACACTGAAGTGAATGTTCACAGCACACTGGGTAAATGTAATGAATGAGAGGGAGAGGGAGGCATTGATGGTGTACCAAGCAGTGCCACATGGTCATTGACCCTGCTGCTTTCAAGTGTCAATGTGAGTAGATAGATACAGTGTTGGCGATATGACCACTCGAATGGAAAACAGAAAACCAAACACTTGTGGGCTTAAAGAGAAGATATGAGAGCGACACATGGAGGTTGGCCAGTGTGTGTGTGTGTGTGTGTGTGTGTGTGTGTGTGTGTGTGTGTGTGTGTGCGTGTGTGCGTGGTTGGAAAATGAGAAGCTATTGAATGAAGAGGTTGTAAGTGAATCAATCCGATGAAGTAGGTGATACAGTTTTTCTTTTGATGTCTAATTCATCGGAGCACACAGTTGTACTATTTTATACCAAGAACTGCATTTCTTTTGTTTCATTTTGGGTGTATCACAAGATCAAGGTAAATTTCAACAATGGGAAAATGAAAATAAAGGCTCACCTTGTGCAGGGACTCCCGAACATCTATACTTTTTCATTAAATTGAACCAATCTGTACAAAGGGCATGTAGTGTGTACATGCCTGTGTTTTTAAACTGGACAGGACTCATGTTGCTATTCATTTTTTTTTGCTTTCTCTCGAATTAACAGCTTACCCTGACTTTAAAAACGGCTACGAATAAAGCCAAAGCCACAATTCGCCCACTTGAGAGATGATAATGCATCATCAAGTGCAGCACCAGTGTACTTCACTCAGTTTTACTTGATGCTAAAAGCAAGCCGTAATGGGTTTGAGTTATACATTTTCCACACATAACTCTCCCTCGCTGAAAACAACTTTGGCAGACAACGATGAAAAATCCTAACCGGAAAACTGAATTACTTCTCCCCCTTTCCTCCACTCCCTCTTCTATTTGCAAAATACCAGTGCTGCTCCGGTTCCCGGCCGAGCAGCGGGCCCAAAAAAACGCAACATGGTAGCTTCCATCAAAAAGCACTGCTGACAAATCATGTCAACTTCACAGCCGAGGGAATTTACATGTTGAAAGGCCATCATTTAACTGCCGTTTCTTGGAAATGTCGCTGAACTTGAGCGGGAGGTTGCCGGTTTTCTTTCTCCGCTCTTTTGGTTTGCAATCATTAACCTACCGACAGAACGTGAATAAATGACCAGCCGCCAACACGTATGACAGGCTGCAACCCGGTCTCACGCCAGTTCGTGTAATAGTCACGTTATTTTGATTCATAATTTCGTGTACAGGTTACGATTTTGACGTTTTTTTCGTGTATATGCAACGACTTTTGAACGTGTACGGGTCACGCTTTTCGAACCTGCTCTGGGGGACGCGACTACGGGGAAATTAGGCGCCACACGCCGGCCAAAACAACGGCACGGGCTGCCACTCGCGATCGGGGAAACAAGGCGCCACACGCCGGCCAAAACAACGGAACGGGCCGCCACTCGCAGGACACGGGAAATGAAACGCCACAATAACGAGACGGTTGGGCTTAGGAAAAAAAAAGAACGGGGTAAGGAACCGTCAAACACGGGACACGCCGACAAAGGAACTGCAACACGCGGGACAAAGGTACTGCCACACGCGGGGCGCAATCCCCGGTCTCCGGTGTGAAAGTCCTGTGTTTTTTAGGAAAAAAAAAGAACGGGGTAAGGAACCATCAAACACGGGACACGCCGACAAAGGAACTGCAACACGCGGGACAAAGGTACTGCCACACGCGGGGCATGATCCCCGGTCTCCGGGGTGAAAGTCCTGTGTTTTATGACCCATCCACCACCCCGACCAACCTCCCTACGCGGACTTTCGCCTTATCAACTACTCGCTACTCGCTTTCGTTCTGGAATCACGAAATATGCTTCCCATTAAAATGCATTGCTTTCAATTTCGTAATCGCCACACGAAAAAAACGGCATTTACGTAACCTGTCCACAACTTAATAGATTACAATAACGTGACTATATAACGACCTGGCATGAGACTGGGCTGTATGACAGGAGCGAGAGTAGGAAAGTGAGTGAGACAGAGAGAGGAGTAGGCTGTGTCTCAAACCGACTATTTGCACACTTCAAACACTTAGTTTTAAGTACTGTATGTAGCGTAGCAAAAACGTGACCCCCTCTAAAAACGGTCAAAAAGTTCAGTGGAACGATGGACCCTAAACGGGCGCCATCTTGACTACAAAGTGGAAGGGAGCCCTTGACTGGCAGCTGATTGGACGAACGCGTGGCTGCTCGAGAATTTCCAAACCGACCATAATGGTGAGTCGTTCGGAATACGATCCCGAATTTTAACAAAAATAGTTCACCGAAACGTGTTTCTGAAAACATTTTAAGCGAAAAATGGGCTGAATCTGTCTTTTTTTTTTTTCGATCGACGAACGTCAAGATTTTGAGAGGCGGCGAGCCGAGCCGGCCGCTCATCATTTGCATACAGGAAAGCCCATATTTTTTGGCTGACTGGGTAAAATCGCGTTCACATGTATTGCGTTCGTCACGTTTGTCCCGCTCATCCCGATTGTCATTTCCAGTAAGTGTTTTAACATATCCTTTTGGGGACAATTCTAACCATTGAAAGTGGGCACTGCGGCAGTAAGAGGTCAGTGCACATTAGCAGTGTACTGGCGGAAGTATGCGGAATGAGACACAGCCATATACCAGTCCTTAAAAATGCAGAGTTTTTTTGTGATTATTGCGGACAAAAAGCCTTGATTATGCGGCACGTTTTCTTAAAAAATGCAATGGGATATGGGGGATATTTATGCAATTTTATGCAAATTGCAAAATGCAAAAAAAAAATTGCGGGAACTTGCAAAAACTGCGGGAACTTGCAAAAACTGCGGTTTGATGAAAAAGAGAAAAAAATAGTGATCCCCCCCAACACCCTGCTTTTCGATGATGTTCACGTCGCATAATTACGTCACTTCATAACGTTCCCATGGCAACAGGGGAAAACGGCTGCTCTTGTGTGAAGTAAACGCAACATTTTTCAACTTTCTGCTGAGATATATGGGATGAAAATGCGGGGATTATGAAATCATGCAAGCCCCGCATATTTTGCGCGGAAATCGGCAATTTAAGAGCCGAAAGTGCGGCGTATTTGAAAAAATGCGGCACCCGCATCAATATGTGGACTTGCATGGATGGACACGCATTGAATTATGCGATCGCATGACCGCGTTTTTCTGGAGGGACTGATATAGTTTAAGTGATATGGCAAACAAGACACGCTAACCAGTTGAGATATTCCCTGGAGAAATGTAGTCCACTTTAAGAGAACTGACTTCTGAAATCTTTCTCCCAAGGATCCTCCATTAATAGCCCAATGGGAAATAAATACATAAACAGTGCCAATTTAGGTCAGGGGTTTCTGTGCTGTCAATTAAAAGTCATGTAAACTGTAAGCATTTTTACCCCAAAACTCATATATTCTGTTACAGGTGCCCCTTGCTTTTAATTGCTTCAAAGTTGCCAGGCAACAGCTAAAGAGGCTATGCCTGGGTGAGTAATAGTGTGTGCACTCGTATTTTGGAGTGACACGTAAGTGGAAAACAGACTTTTGCCATTTCATGTACGCTGCCTGCGCACACACACCACTTTAAACAGCATGTATTAGGCTACTGTGTTGATTCTGGATGACCTCGCAGTGTGTAATTATGTGCTCCATCTGCCTGCTCAGTTGTCCTCGATACCGCTAATTATGAGGAGCTTGGCCGTCGCATGGCATCGCTCGCCTTTCTCCTCATTCTTCTCCCTTAAATGCTTTTACGATCCCTCGCTTTTCTAAGCTCTTCTCCCAGCGCATTCTCACTTTCTCTCCACTACTTTTCCTCCTCCCCCCACCCCTACATCTCATCTCGTTAGCTTTTCTCCCATTCCACTCCCTGCCTCCACTTTCACCCACTCATCCTCTAAATCAGTCTTTCATCCCCTTCTCATTTTCCCCCCACCCTGCTATCATGCCTCCAATTTTACCTGACCTGTCATTCTTTTCCATCCGTTGTTCTTCCCGGCTTGTTGCCTCCCGTGACCTGTGCCTGCCCTCCGTTTCTCCCGTGTTTGCGGCTACTTTCCCATCCTCTTCCTTGCTCCACGTTTCCATCCGCCCGGCTCTGCTTTTATCTTTCCCTTCATCCCTCCGTCTGTATCACATTTTTTTTTTCCTCTTTTAGACTGCGTTACCTTCCCGCTCTCTTTCACGTTCCCCTCCTCTCTTGCCATGTCCTCGCCTCTGTGTTTCGGGCTCACTGTTTGTTCTCAGCTCCCTGTGAAACAGTAGCGCAGGCCGTCCGATGCTCTTACCAACCACATTAGAGAACTGCATTAATATTGCATGCCACTGTCTTATCGACCACAGCAATGCCAGGAATACAGAGCCGGCTACAAGACAAGTTAGCGGCTAGAGTGGCCACACACACACGCACACACACACACACACACACACACACACACACACACACACACACACACACACACACACAGTATATGGAGCTATGGTAACAGCTATAAAGCCAGATTTGTGGCTTGGGTGGAATTGCTTTAGGGTTGTGTGGCGCACTGAACCTAAACCCAGGCACAACGATTAGGTTTCCTCACAATATGAGGACTGGTATGGGCTTTTTCAAGAATGATAGCGATTTCAGAGGGGAAGATTCACCGATTACCGATATGGCGACCAATATAGTTTTTTTTTTTTTTTTTAGCTGGAATGAAAATAGACCTTTTTTTATGTGGATTGTGCACCGATATGAGCATGAAAAGGCAATCAGAAGGCTGCTTTTCTAAACAAATAACTATAAAGAATATGTAATAACATTAAACAGTTAGAGACAAGAAGACGAGACAAATAAAATAAATGGCTAAATAAAAATCATGTTCAGTATCACTCAAGTGCTAACCATTTAAATAAATGAAAAAAATAATAAGATAAATAGTCATATAATACCTTTTCTAAATCACCACAAGCATCATTTTCTGCATTATGCAAAAGGTTTTTCATATCGGCACATTTTGGAAAAACACGTAAGCCGATACCGATATGTCTGTGATTGACCGGTGTTATCGTTCTTCTTGAATACAAAGAACCTGAACCGTGAAATAAAGTCAGGAGATAATTTAGAGAAGAGGTGGAATTAATCTGCAACCTCTGACTATGTAAGTGTGAGGACTGAAAAATTGAATTAAATGCTTTTCAACTGAAATAAAACCTTAAACTTGGGCCTGATTCAAAGCTTTAAACAAAGAGGATCCTCTCTGAAAATGTTCCAGATTGTTCCACAATCGTAGAAGGACACGGACGGACACGCACGCACGCACGCACGCACGCACGCACGCACGCACGCACGCACGCACGCACGCACGCACGCACGCACGCACATGTATTTCCATTACAATGTAGGTGCATGTATGTGTATGCTTGGCAGCGAGTGGGTGCAGGGCCTCGTCAGGGGGTAGTGAACCAGTTTAGACTAAATTGGGAGAGACATATGTGGCTCTGCATAGAATGTATTTTCAAAGGCATCCTTTTATCTTTGGCTTTCATAACCAATGGAGGTCTGCAGGGCAGCTGGAGAAGTTTTTGATTATTTCACTGCACTGTCATCTCTGATGGGCCTAAAGATTGAACCGAGTACCTCTGAAGTTGCACTTTCCATGCTAGTCAGAGGAAGACAACATTTCGAAAGTTTCTGTGTTTAAATACTAGGTCAGGCATGCAGACATAAAATCGCTTTGCTCGCTGTGTGTTTGTTTTTTGTGTATGCGTGTCCATTCAAAAAGATAAAAAAAAATAAAAATCAAAAAAGTAACACAGGCCAAAGTTGACTGACACATGGGAAGATGAAAGCGCTTTCAGTGCCTGGATAACAAAACAAGACATCTCGTCACTGTGCGTGTCTGCGGGTGCGTGTTCCTCTAAAAACACAAATACAGATGAAAGGTGGTACGCTGTGTTAAGACTTCACACACTGGTGTGCACAGATACAAACGCATGACAAGAGCCTGGTTACCCTTTAACCTGCAAGAAACTCGTGTTTTTCTCTCATGGCCAGCTGGGGTGACCTCAGCGGTGAGCAGGTGAAGAAAAAGGCCCAGCAAATTGCGAGCGCCAACGGTGCCTGAAAGAAAGTCAGGAGATATTTTAGCCCACTCACTGGCTACTTTATCAGGTGTACCTTGCTAGTACTGACCCTCGTCTGCCTTCAGAACTGCCCTAATTCTTGGTATCATAGATTTAACAAGGTGCTGAAAACAACCCTCAGAGACTTTGGCCCATACTGACATGATAGCATCACGCGGTTGCTGCGGATTTGTCGGCTGCACATCCATGATGTGAATCTCCCGTTCCACCACATCTCAGAGGGTCTCTATTGGATCGAGATCTGGTGACTGTGGAGGCTATTTTAGTAGTTTGAGATGTTTGAGATGATTTTAACTTTGCTTGAAGTAGCCATTAGAAGATAGGAACCCTGGTCATTAAATGTCCCATGACATGGTGCTCTTGGATGCATTTATATAGACCTCAGTGGTCCTACTACTGTATCTGAAGTCTCTTTCCCGAAATTCAGCCTGGGTGCAGAATTACAGCCACTAGAGCCAGTCCCACAATGAGCTTTCCTTAGGATGTGCCATTTCTGTGTCTGTAGCTATTGAGGAGGAGAGGGGGGCAAGGTGGAGGGTGGGGGTGTGCCCTTGACCAACTGCCACTTTGCTTGTTTGAAAGCCATGATGTCTCTCTCTCATGGGTGGGAAAAATTCTCTGGGCGGGCAAAGCAGAGAAAGGGGAGGTAACCTTTCTCCTTATGACCTCATTCCAGATCGGCCCATCTGAGCTTTCATTTTCTCAAAGGCAGAGCAGGATACCCAGGGTTCAGTTTACACCTATCGCCATTTCTAGACACTGGCTAGAAATGGGATGGTGGAACGCATATTAATGTTAAAAAAAAACCTCATAAAGTGAATTTTCATGTCATGGGACCTTTAAGGGACGAACATGATCAGCAACAATTCTCAGGCAAGCTGCAACTGGTACTAAAGGGGCCCAAAGTGCGCACCACCACCAGTCTGATCCATTAATACAAGGCAGGGTGGAGCTGTGCTTTCATCTTGTTTACACCAAATTCGGACCCGAACATCTAAATGTCTCAGCAGAAATCGAGACTCATCAGACCAGGCAATCTTCTATAGTCTAATACTGGTGATGCCAATCGTAGCCTCAGTTTTTCTGTTCTAAGCTGACAGGAGTGGCACCCAGTGTGGTCTTCTGCTGCTGGAGCCCATCTGCTTTGTGGTTCGACGTGTTGTGCGTTCAGAGATGCTCTTCTACCTAAACCTCGGGTTAACGAGTTAAAGGTTATGTGACTTACTATTCCCTTTCTATCAGCTCTATCAGCTCAAGTCTGGCCATTTTCCTCTGACCCTTTGGGGCAAGGCATTTTGGCCCAGAGAACTACTTCTCACTGGATATTTTCTATTTTTTTCGGACCATTCTCTGTAAACCCTAGAGATGGTTGTGCGTAAAAATCCCAGTAGTCAACTGTTTCTGAAATATTGGCACCAACAACCATGCCACATTCAAAGTCACTTAAAACACCTTTCTTCCCCATTCTGATGCTTAATTTGGAACTTCAACAGATATGTCTTAACCATGCCTAAATGCAGTTGCTGCTAGGTGATTGGCTAATTAGATACTTGCGTTAACAAGCAGTTAAACAGGTCAGAGTGTGCCGACCCCACCTATTAAAAAGTGTACAAATATTTCCGATTCATTATGAAACTGTGGCAGGCCTACCCAGACAGTGGGTCATTAATGGCAAGCACTAGCCTGGGAAATTTTCGCAGATGATCTGGCACTACTGGCTCACACACACCAACAGATGCAGGAAAAATCTGGAAAACTAGAGGAAACAGCTGCTCTGCTCAGTCTCTAAATAAACTCATCAAAAACTAAAGTATTGCGTATCAACAGCAAGAACAACACACCCATAACTATGGATCAAATTGCACTGGAGGATGTAAACAGCTTCACATACCTTGGTAGCATCATTTCAAGGGAAGGTGGCACGGAGGACGATGTCCAAGCCAGGATCGGAAAAGCAAGGACAACATTCAACATGCTAAACAATATTTGGAAGGCAAAAAACTTGTCACTCAAGACCAAACTGCAAATCTTCAACTCAAACGTAAAGACCACTCTACTCTATGGCTCAGAAACCTGGAGAATTACCACCACCAAACTCAATAAGCTGCAGACCTTCACCAACCGGTGCCTCAGACGCCTCCTAGGATTATACTGGCCTAACACCATCTCTAACGCCAACCTTTGGGAAATCACCAAACAAGACCCAATTCATACTTTGCAGTGACGTCATTACCATGGATACCTTTTAACAATGTGTGTGTGTGTCAGTCAATCGTAGCAGTCTGCGTCTGCATAATCTTTGCAGCCAGCGTTACAATGTCTATTTGTAAACATTGTTGCAACGCCTCTTCTTATCGGTCTCGTTTTAACCAGTCTTTTGCTGACACTTGTGTTAAATTTCACAGTAGGCTTTCAGCCAATAAATTGATTATTGAGAAAATTCACTAAATTCACTCAATTCACACAACAAATATACGTTATAGAATGATGTTCTTGCCCGCCAGCCAGTAGTTGTGACGTCACGTGCAAAGTATGAATAGAAATGCAAATCCGGAGGAGGAAATGGAAGTGGATAGGGCACACACTCATGAGAAAGAAATCAATCACTAAACAGGCGCTGACGTGGAACCCACAGAGCAGGAGGAAGAGAGGCAGACCGAGAACCACCTGGAGAAGAACCACAGAACAGGAGATGAAGAAAGAAGGGCTGACGTGGCAACGTCTGGAGCGGAGGGACCAATACCGGAGAGGATGGAAGAGCTTTGTCGATGACCTATGTTCCTATGGGAATCTAAAGGCCTAAGACACAAGAAGGCTGGGAAAACCCTGACGAACTTCCGGCAAATTTGAGATTGGCTCTGCAAGTCCGTCTGGCCAAGAGCCCGTTCAAGCCCATTTCCAATTTTTCCAAATCGAGGCACCAATCACAGCCGTTGAGGCGGGCTTTACATGATGACGATAGCGCAGCGACGGCAAGCAGCTTTTTGTTTACATTCAACATGGCCATCAAAGTGCAGCAACCCGTTGGTGCCGCTGTCGCTGCTATGTCACCCGGATCGCTGGTCTGATTGGTTGAAGGACTATCCAATTGTGCCCACAGGCATTTAAGCGGTGTCCGTTGGTGATGCCATTTTAGAAATGGGCTGTGAATGATCCTTCCCCAGACCCATTCTCAGTTACAACTGAGAAGGGTCTGGTGTCAACCAGGCTGGGAAAAAACATTGGTTTAGTCATGGAAAATGAGATGCTGAAACAATGCATCCTGTGGGCCTAATGCATGCCCGTTTGTACATTTAAACAGTTATTGGTCACTGCAATTATTCCATTGGTACATCCTGGACGTGAAGCGATTCCTTTTAATTCCTTCAAACGTTACATACTTTTTCATCATTTTTTGGACATTATCTGCCTTTATTTGAGAGCAGAGAGTATAGAGATGGCAGGGGAGAAGGAGAAGTAATAACATTAACATGCAAAAAATGTCCCCACACAGACACAAACCACATAAGCTGTTCATGGCCAGCGCCTTAACCCCTAAGCTGCCAGGAATGAGTGAATTTAAAAAGACCAATACTTGAAACCTTTAAAATCACTTTTGCTCGGAAGAAGCGCAGATTTGTGTCCCCTATTACTTACACTGAAATCACTCTATGGACTATTGCAGCCAGTATGAAGACAAGAAACAATTACAATGACCAATAACTCATTCAATGCACATAGGGACTTGAGAATTATTTTAAGATGGACTTTGTAAATGTAACCTTTACGTTAATGTTCTATTTGGGGTACTCGAGACCCAGAACCCTCTTTAAACAACATTGTTTAATCACCTTGATTCTTCAGGATTTTTTCTTATGTTATGAGAGTTGCGTCATGAACAATGTCATTCACAGAACAATTATGCATTGCTTTTGTTTGGCCCGGATTAAGCACGGTTTATAAAGTAGATGTTCTTATGTGTAATTGAACATCACATACTGTAACTCTGTGATGACTACAGTATGGAAGACAACATACTATGCATTTGTTTATCCGTGAATGACTTTTTGGCAAACAAATATATGGTCCATAACATTTCAAAACACTAAATTATTTCTTACTTTGTGTAATATGTATGGTCATGTTTGTATTTTTGTCAAATTCTCAAAACATTAATATGTTATAATAAGGTGAGGAGGATAAAAAAGGAAGAGAAACTTAAACAATGAGGAAGTAAAGCCAATGCCAATAAAACACAAGGATCAATATGTTGTCTTTAAAATAAAAAATGGCCTCTTAAAAAAACGAAACAAAAATAAAACACATAAAGTACTTCAATTAAATCCCATAGATAACTTTCTCCCTGTGGTCATTTATTATCCCAAATGATAGCCCAACAGAGACACGTACTATACAAAGAGAATGGATCTTCTGTCCGCAGTCAGCTCTGCTGCTGGTCGATTACATGAGAGTTAAACACATAAACTGAATCCTTGTGTAAGCACTGTGGTGGGTGCTGGGGGTATTGCCAGGCTTTCTGCCACCTTGTGGTTGCCTTCAGTATCACAGTTCATTATGATCCACAGTGGATTACCAATGGGTAATGCTTGCACGATTAAAAAGGATTTTCTCTGTGGGGTTATAATGAGAATCTCAGCAGCGTTTGTCGTGTCGACTGCCCTGTGGTCTCTCTGTCAAACCTGGTTCTTTGCATCTCTGTCAAGTCAATCTCTGTGTGTGTGTCTGTGTGTGTGTGTGTGTGTGTGTGTGTGTGTGTGTGTGTGTGTGTGTGTGTGTATATTGGCCGCCATATCGGTAATCGGTGAATCTTTCCGCTCTGAAATCGCTATCATTCTTAAAAAAGCCCATACCAGTCGGGCCCTACTTCATATTGTGAAGAAACTAATCTTTGCACCTTGGTTTAGGTTCAGTGCACCACACAACTTTAAACCAATGCCACCCAAGCCACAAATCTGGCTTTATAGCTGTTACCATAGATCCATATAGTGTGTGTGTGTGTGTGTGTGTGTGTGTGTGTGTGAGTATGTGTCTCTTAATGTCTCTACTTTCTCTGTTCTCTCTGGTCCTGCATCCACTTGTGTGTTATAAACTATAATTAAGGTGGGATGGGTGAAGATGAAAAAATCCATAAGAAAGATTTAAAAAAACTTTTTAAAGGGGTGATAGAATGATTATATAGGGTATTTCACACTGTTCCTTATGGTCTCCTAATGGTGTATGTAACATTGGTTGGGCTGAAAATGGCCTGGTTGATATTTTATTGGCCCTTATACACAGTGCTTAATTTGAAAAGTGGGAGGTCCCGGAGCGCAGAGGGGGGGGGGGATGGATCTGGCGACTCAAAATGGGGTTTGGAGGTAACGGAACAAAAAAATAAAAATGACACTGCCTAGTAGCTTCTCTGACTAAAAAAAACCTAAACAACGCTGTGTGTACGTCAGGGCAATGTTTATTTTTATTTCAGAACATGCACTGCATCGGTGCGAAATGTAAACAAGTTTTCACAAGCAGCAGTTATCCATCGGACTATTAAATTATCCAAAAAAACCACCGTGGTCTACACATTCTTGATTGGCAGAAACGTTTTTTGCTTGTTTGGGATCCGACTGGCCAGTGTATTTGAACAAGGTTGAAATTTGAAGTCTTTTTGACATTTTTCCCCTGAGTGAAATGAGGCTATAACCGCAATCTCAACCAGCACAAGTGCAGCGCCGCGTTATTGAAGTGCCTCCCCTCCCTCCATCCCTCTCCCCCCTCCGTCTTATCGTGAAAATTCACCTCAAAACGCAAATGCAAACACAAGATTTTTGTGGAACTTCAATGGGGAATAACGACTAATAAAACAGATAACAACATTGAACACTATACAAACAGTAGTTTATTTTTTTCATTTAGGCAATTCATTTTTCCTGGTGAAACAGGAGTGCCGGATCCAATAAAAAAGGTTCCGGATCCAACGTCGGAGGTGCCGGAACATGTTCCGGCGTGTTCCAGCTCAAATTAAGCCCTGCTTATGCATCTCTGTATTTGGCACTATTTGTAACAAGAGCTTTTCTTCCAAATATGGTATAGTCATAAATATTTAGATGAGCTGCGCGCTGATTGGTTGAGCGAATCCCCATACACACACATTAGAGAAGCGACAGAATCTCATATTCCAAACACTGCAATGTTTCATTACCAAATTCACTTCTGAGAATTTTTTATGCGAGAAATCAACTATAGAAAGCTCAAATATGGGCCGTTTTACAAAAATTTATGGCTAATTGCAAATTTGGTAAGACGTGTCGGACTTTAGGAGCTCCACTCAGTCTGACGAGAAAGGGGCATCCTGCTGGGCTCCATACCCAGGGCAAAGTCACCCTTTGTGGATTACTGCACTACGGGGCTCCGCGGCCGGCTGCCGGCATAACTAAAATATATTTACACTCAACTGAACTAGCTAACGTAAACTTTTTTGTATACAAAATCAATCAACCAAGTTATTCAGCCAACTAACTTTACATTTCATCTGACATGCATTATGAAATTTAATTAGGAAATGAAAATATCCAGGTGAAATAAAACATATTCCAGACTTTTCAAGGGCCCTCTCTCCCCTTGGGCCCTGGTAATCAGTATCGGTTTTACCCCCAGTCTGACGCCCCTGGTTTTCAACTGGTGGTTGGTACTTTATTTTTTTATAATGAATTCATCCAAAGCCTTAAGCTAAATGATCTAAATCCCGGAGATTGTAGGGTGCATTTCATTTGTTCTGGCTAGAAATGAGAAAAACGAAATAGGGGACAATGTACTGTAAAACAAATAGGAATATTCAGAGAATCATTCATTGTTATTGTTATCATAATACCATAATTCCCATATGAGAAGTAGGGGTATTAAGTGGCCTGCAGTGCCCATTATAAATACCATCAGTCCAAAATAAACATCCAACAGTATTTGTGGCAGGAAAGAGGCGTTGCTTTGTTATTTTTTGTTTGTTATACAAACGGTTTAGTCTATTTATTAATAATCCTTCCTGCAAAGTGGTACGGCCTCGCAGCATGTCGGAGATGAACAAGGTATTGTAGAGAGGTGTAACCAAAGATATCAGAGCACTGACCCTCCAGTCAGGCAGACTCCATAGAGAGAGTTCAATCACGCCAGCTATAGCTGGAGTATGCAAGGTAACTCATTACTGCTGCTGTACAGTGACACTTAAGCTTGATTAATGGTCCTCGCAGAGCTTTCGCCATAGCGTTAAGTGGCCTGAAGTTTCTACTTGTGCGCTGGAGTGTGTGCGTCGATCTCTTTAAGAGAATAGCAGGGCCGGAAGGTGTGTGTCTGTGGGGAGTGTGTGG
This sequence comes from Perca schrenkii, assembly GCA_025617405.1. NCBI lineage: Eukaryota > Metazoa > Chordata > Actinopteri > Perciformes > Percidae > Perca > Perca schrenkii. Next base: position 7,431,307 of record CM046788.1, read on the forward strand.
TAGAGAGAGTGAGAGAGTGACGGCTAGGGTTGGGTGCCGAACCCGGTGCTTTTACCGGTACCGACCGAATCACGTCGGTACTAGGTTCACGTAAAATCAAACAGTGCCAAATTTCGGTACCTGAGAGTAAGCGCAAGCTTATCTGTCCTCTCTGCATGTGGACAGAGAGCGGAGCTCTGACACCCACACGAGGTGCGGACGGAGCAAACTACGTCGCCTCTGCAGTTTGGTTGAAGTCACAGTGAGTCACGGCAACGCCGATAAAGTGGTTTCAAGTGTGGTTACAGTTTTTCAAAACTTCACGCATACACCTTTCACTGTGATATGATATTAATGGCGAACCGAAAGCGGTCGCGTTGGTGTTGACGTTACACTTCCTCTGACACGAGCAGGCACAACGGTGGTTTCTGTGCCCTGGGGACTGACTGACAGGCTGAGGTTGCAAGGCAAGGCAACTTTATTTCTACAGCACCTTTCAGCAACAAGGCAATTCAAAGAGCTTTACATGAAACATTAAAGAGCAGTTCAAAACGGTCATGGTGAAAATAAAACAGGCTGAAATATAATAATTTACAAATACAAGAATAAAAGTTATATTGAGTAAGAAATTAATAATTATTCAATTTAATAGGTTGTAGGGACGGGTTTGGGAGGAGAGAGGGAGGGGTTTTATTTTAGTTTTTGTTTAATTTCTGTCAGTGTAAAATATTTTAAATAAATAATATAATGTTCTAAGTAAATAGGTTTGGAATTATTTTTACAACTAAAATAATTTTTTTGTAATTGCAGAGGAAAAGTGCCGAAAAAGTACCGTTGGGTACCGGGAACCGAATTCCAGGTAACAGTATCGGTAGTGGTATTGGTTCAGATGCGAAAGGTATCCAACCCTAGTGATTAGCTTCAGGGCGACTCCGACTCTAGAGTCATAGTGAGAGTAACTAAATAGGATGGATGGATGGATATGGATAGATGTGTGGATGGATGGATGGATGGATTGATAACAACAATCTAAACTTAGCCCATTCTGCAATCACTGTCAGACTGAGTGTGATGAGAGGCTGTATGGCCTAATTATTGTTCTGGTCAAATGACCAACAAATTCATAATCTTCTGACTGGTGTGAAACACATGCTTATGATAGTTGTATTACTGTGCGGCCAGTTGTGATATCGTGGCTGCTACTTCCAAAGTACCCCAGCTGTCTTTCTTTCACTTTCTGCTCTTCACTGTGTGAGTGAGTGCTGGTCGCCTGCCTGCCTCTCCTGTGGCTTTCAGATGTTGTGGCATTCAAACTTTCACATTGCACTGCCCTTGACACTTTCTCTCCATGCATGTGAATGTGCGGAGGCATGCCCTCAGACTTCAGCCTATTTCTATGCATCTGTATGTGTGTGGGCATTACCATGCGTATTGTGTGTGTGTGTGTGTGTGTGTGTGTGTGTGTATGCATGGGTTTGTGGTGGTGGCGGTTTGGCACTGATGGGGCATGCATACTTGTTTATGTGTGTATGTGCGCCAGACTGGCCCCAGGGTCCTGAGCCATCACGCTTTATGAGGTATGGCAAGGTGAGAGGAAAACATCTGCTCGCCCAAAGAAAAGCCCTGGTCTGGGACTCATGCTGGGTGTGAGGGTAGTGAGTGTGAGTGCGTGTGCACACACACACACACACACACACACACACACACACACACACACACACACAAACACACACAAAACTGCTCTCAGAGGAAATGGACGCACACACTTTGCCAGTGGTTTACCAGAACCTTTAAAATACACAAGCCTTGATCTTGATTTTACCACTAGGCACACAAAATAAGCCCATATAAGAAGGCACGGACACACATGCATGAATCAACGGAAAAAAATTACTTCACACACACACACACACACACACACACACACACACACACACACACACACACACACACACCTCCTCAGGCTCTCTTTTCTCTCATCCCCCCTTATAGGTTGGCTCTTGTTTTCTCCTATTCCGGCGTTTCCCTCATGTCAAGGGCATTGGAACAATCCCCTAGTACCTGCCATTGTGCTTTCCCCCCTTCATCCCTCCGCTCCTCTTTTCCCGCCGCCCCGCCTGTCTTCTCAGAACACCCCGGAGAGGAGAACTGCCATGTAAGGTCTAGTGGAGAGAGGATAGACACAGAGAGCGTTCAGACCGCCTCTGACATCGGAATCACTGAACCTGCCCACATCTATTCTCTCCAACCTTGTCTGTCAGACTGTCTGTATGGGGTGTGTGTGTGTCTGTGTGTGTGTAGCTCGGCCTTCTTATTTTTTAACCCCTTTTGTATGCAGGCGAAGTTGGCTGACAAAGTAACTTTTCTTTTCTGTCTCTGGGAGGCTGTTGGGGAAGCTATGTAGGTTCTTTCTGGTTTGGCATTTTTTTGGCCCCCGAGTAAATCTACTGGAGCGGCTTCAGCGTGTCTGGTTCCTGGCACATCAGTGGTGCTTATGGGCTGAAAGAGCTGCAACGGACACTAGCTCCAGCTGTGGGAATCCCATGTTTTTCGCCTTTTCTCGATATATCGATTCTGAGATCTGTCTGCCTCTGAACTCAAGCCTTGGGCCTGTTGTCCCTCTGACATGCCTCATACTTTATACTTACAGAAAGACACAGTTGGACCCAATTCTCTATCCAATTGTCATTGTTTTGGCTTTCCAAAAAGCCGTTGCCTTGTTTAATATGCCTTGTCAAGTACCCCCGAAGAGGTTTGGTTAAATTACAGTCATCGGTTGAATACCGCTTGATATTTTCCATTTTAACTTCAGTGAGTACAATTCCTTTCTGCCTTCCACTTGGCCTGGCTCCCCGTCAACATCATTTGTCTGCTCTGTCTGGCCTGTAATTGTAAAACACTTCAAACTGTCTGAAAGGGTATAAACTAATGGAAATAATGCCATTTTTTTCTGACTTAAAGAAAGAAATGCAATTCCAATCTATGCATGCAGAATTTCAGTCAAGTGGAATTTGCAAATTACAACAGGCATCACGTCGAGACTTCTGTATAGGTTTAATCAATGTGTGCCAAGGGAATATGAAGGGACCTAATCATTGAGTGATGGCGTTACTCTCCTATTAGAATTTAAAGGATAATTCCAATATTAAGTTCTGTAGTTCTTGCGGTTATAATAATATTGTACTCTATAAATGAACTGATGAGATCTGGGAACACGGTAACAATGTTACAACAAGTCAGACAGGAAAAGATACACGAGCAGCCAGAACGATCGGAGAGGTTGTAAACAAGCTAACATTTTAACCCTTGTTTTGTCTTCAGGTCAAATTTGAAAATGAACTTTCTTTTGTGCTTTTTTCCCCCCCAACGTTTTTGATGCTTTTTCTAATGCTTTTGACACTTTTTTTAAATGTTTTTTTTTCATGGTCAATAAACCTAATTTATGACATCATACCTAGTTTTTTAGTTAAATCCCCCAGAAATCATGAATTATTTTGACTAATAGTTAAGATCAGAGGCGGTTGAGTGGATCACAGACTGGTTTATGTCAAAGTTTAGTCAGGATATGGTTTTGAAACAATTTAAAAAAAAATGTAAAATGCTATCAAATTCAATGAAACACCCAAAATTTAATGGAAGAAATCATTAAATTTACCTGCGAAGAACGTTGTAACCATACAACGCACACATTATTTTTTTGGGCAATTTGGTTGAAAGAAACCCATATTTCTGATATTAAAAACTTAAAAAATGGGTCAAATTGTACCCGAGGACAACACAAGGGTTAAACAGATTATCTCAACCACTTTATTTACCATGAAAACCGAAAACTGAGCTCCCCTGGAAATACAAAAAGAATCATTGTCATCATTGTGCGCACACAAACACGGCAAGTCAAAGCTGAAGCGGAAGTTGGTCTGTAAACTGTGATGGATGTTTGAGGGCTCAACAGTGCGAGCTCTTCACTCGCATTTGCGACTACAAATAGATGTGTGCAAACTGTTAAAATGATTTAAGAGCACGTGCCAATGCCCTAATCGTAATTTAATTAATTAATTAATTAATTGCCATATTTTGCAGATTATGTCCATAGCCAGTTCAGACCAAATATTTGTTACGAGACGAGTTCAAACTTGCAAATACTTGCGTTGTTCTGAAACCTGCTGGTCTACCCCAATGCGAGACAGTGTATCATCTCCATAACAGCGGTTCTCTGTACTTCGGTTCTTACTTGTAAATATAATGATATTACTGAGAGGAACAACAAAAAAAGCTATAAAAAATAAAACCCAAGTTGCATAAATGTTCTTATCTGGATTCCAAATTAGTTCTTATCAAAACTGTTTAAAGCTACAATTCACATGCTCCTGTGGAAGCCCTGCCTGTAGTGCTATATATAAAATATTGTGACTTTACAGATATTCTGTTGCTTTTGTATTAGTGTCATGACCGACACTCGTCCTTTAAGGCAGTCCAAGTCTAGTTCAAGAGGTCTAACAAGAAAAAGGAAGACATCTGAGAAAAAGAAGAGCCTGAGCCTTCTTGCTCTGTATCAGAAGGAAATCATTCCTCTGAAGTGGGTGAAATGAAAATGAATATCTGTTAAGTCACTCTCTATCGCTGAATAAGGTGAGACAATGGTGATTGAGCCCATGGCCCGCTGATGAAAGCCCTTGCATTTGCAGAAAACTGGTTGTCTGTGACAAAAAAGTGTTACAATTGTGAAAAATAAATTATCATAATAATTTAAAGGTCCCATCACATGGTGCTCTTTGGTTGCTTTTAAATAGACCTTTGTGGTCCCCTAATTCTGTATCTGAAGTCTCTTTTATATAGACCTTAGTTGTCCCCTAATACTGTATCTGAAGTCTCTTTTATATAGACCTTAGTGGTCACCTAATACTGTATCTGAAGTCTCTTTTATATAGAGCTTAGTGGTCCCCTAATACTGTATCTGAAGTCTCTTTTATATAGACCTCAGTAGTCCCCTAATACTGTATCTGAAGTCTCTTTTATATAGACCTTAGTGGTCCCCTAATACTGTATCTAAAGTCTCTTTTATATAGACCTTAGTGGTCCCTTAATACTGTATCTGAAGTCTCTTTCAAATTCAGCCTTGGTGCAGAATTACAGCCACTAGAGCCTGTCCCACAATGAGCTTTCCTTAGTATGTAAAATTTATGTCTGTAGCTATTGAGGAGGAGAGAGGGGGTCAGGGTTAGGGTTAATTAGTGGAACTTTTTTCCCTTATTAATGGGGTTGGAACCATCAGTTGTGTTGTGCAGAAGTCAGGTTGATACACAGCCGACAGCCCTATTGGACAACTGTTAGAATTCATATTATGGCAAGAACCAATCAGCTAAGTAAAGAGAAACGAATGGCCATCATTACTTTAACAAATGAAGGTCAGTCAGTCTGGAAAATTGCGAAAACTTTGAATGTGTCCCCATGTGCAGTCGCAAAAACCATCAAGCGCTACAATGAAACTGGCTCACATGAGGACCGCCCCAGGAAAGGAAGACCAAGAGTCACCTCTGCTGCTGAGGATAAGTTCATCCGAGTCACCAGCCTCAGAAATTGCAAGTTAACAGCAGTTCAGATTAGAGACGAGATGAATGCCACACAGAGTTCTAGCAGCAGACAAATCTCTAGAACAACTGTTAAGAGGAGACTGCGCGAATCAGGCCTTCATGGTCAAGTAGCTGCTAGGAAACCACTGCTAAGGAAAGGCAACAAGCAGAAGAGATTTGTTTGGGACAAGAAACACAAGGAATGGACATTAGACGAGTGGAAATCTGTGCTTTGGTCTGATGAGTCCAATTTCGAGATCTTTGGTTCCAACCGCCGTGTCTTTGTGCGACGCAGAAAAGGTGAACGGATGGATTCTACATGCCTGGCTCCCACCGAGAAGTATGGAGGAGGAGGTGTGATGGTGTGGGGGTGCTTTGCTGGTGACACTGTTGGGGATTTATTCAAAATTGAAGGCATACTGAACCAGAATGGCTACCACAGCATCCTGCAGCGACATGCCATCCCATCCGGTTTGCGTTTAGTTGGACCATCATTTATTTTTCAACAGGACAATGATCCCAAACCCACCTCCAGGCTGTGTAAGGGCTATTTGACCAAGAAGGAGAGTGATGGAGTGCTGCGCCAGATGACCTGGCCTCCACAGTCACTGGACCTGAACCCAATTGAGATGGTTTGGGGTGAGCTGGACCGCAGAGTGAAGGCAAAAGGGCCAACAAGTGCTAAGCATCTCTGGGAACTCCTTCAAGACTGTTGGAAAACCATTTCAGGTGACTACCTCTTGAAGCTCATCAAGAGAATGCCAAGAGTGTGCAAAGCAGTAATCAGAGCAAAGGGTGGGTACTTTGAAGAAACTAGAATATAAGACATGTTTTCAGTTATTTCATACTTTTTTGTTAAGTACATAATTCCACGTGTTCATTCATAGTTTCGATGCCTTCAGTGAGAATCTACAATGTAAATAGTCATGGAAATAAAGGAAACGCATTGAATGAGATGGTGTGTCCAAACTTTTGGCCTGTACTGTATAAATATTCAACACATATCTGTGTTTTGAACACAGATACTTATAATTACAAAACCTTCTTTGTGGCCAAGTCTGGTTCCTGATCATTACATTTAGCATGTTCATGACCCCAGTCTTTCCATAGATTACACACAGTGTAGGCTGTTCTTGCATTGCCAAACCAAATCTCCATAGCGCTGTGTAGTCTGGCTACAGCACAAATGCATTCTAGGATAGAAGGAAAAAGCCTCTGGTTTGTTTGCATTTCTTTAAACCATTCGCAATCATCTACGACGATGGCTCTGCAAAACAGTCTCGGGAAGGAACTTGTTTTTGTGGAACATTTGCACCCCGCAAAATAAAACGCCACATACAATATTAAATGAACTTTTCAGACAATACAGTAACGTGAGCTATTTAAATTAGCTGGGTACATGGTTAAACCTCATTTACTCTTACCAGTGTATCGCTGTGTGTATTTCGTCCACAGCAATCCCACCAATCGGACCCAAAACATTCCAGTTGGAGAGGAAATGTCAAAAACATATTCGGTAACACTTTACTTGAAGGTATCGACATAATTGTGACATGACACTGTCATAACTATTACATGACACTAATGAATGTGTTATAAACGTTATAAAGAAGTCATAAACATTTATGACTTCTGTCATTAAGTGTGATTCGGTTTTTGTCATGACAAGTTGACATTGTTTGGGTTGTCTTGATTATGACAACTTGACATTAATCAAAGTGACATTACCAGCAGTTGTCTTGGTCATGACAAGTTGACATTAAATGTGTTTGGGATGTCTTTGTAATGACAACTTGACATTAACCAGGATGACATTACCAGAGGATGTCTTTGTCATGACCACTTGACATAATGTCATCCTGTTTAATGTCAAGTTGGCATAATCAAGACAACCCATACAATGTCAACTTGTCATGACAAAAAAACAAATGACACTTAATGACAGAAGTCATTAACGTTTATCACTTGTTTATAACGTTTATGAAATGGTCATGACAGTATAGTTATGACAGTGTCATGTCATGATTATGTCGATACCTTCAAGTAAAGTGTTACCACATATTCTTTGCTAATCTTTACAATCATTCCCCAAAAAATCAAGCAGGCTTGCCTTGTTGCACGATTCAAAATGTCATCAATACTTGCCATTTTCAGCATGTAACGTTAGCTTGCTGGCTCTGAGGTTGTTCTTGTTGTTTCCTGTAGCAAAGGAATTTTGACACACAGATAGCAGCAGGGAAGGAGCAAAGCCAGATATCCAGACTACTCCCTGTAAAACTGAAAACACACACCCACACACCCTCAAATGTATTTGCGGTTATCCTCTGGCTACATACTGTACATTAGTGTCTTTAAAGCTCCTCTCTCTGAAGACCAATCTGAAGAACAAGGTCTAAGACTGTATGAACGACATCTGATCCAGTTTAGAAATGAATTGGTGACTGTGTGATAACTCTCTCACTTACATGAATAATGTAGAGAAGGAGAGCAATTGGGCGTTTGACATACTGAAAAAGAGAGAGCGGCAATCTAATAGGAGGAGAAGAAGAAAAAAGAAAAAAAAAACGAGAAGGTGGCTTGAGGAACTCTTAGATGAATGTGCACCATGACTGTGTCACTGTGGTGGGCCGCCGCAGGGAGCGAGTTAAGTGGCAAATGCAGATTTGCTGTAAATAAGTGGCTACTTGTTTCAGAATTTATGCAGAGGTGTGGGTGTGTTTGAGTGTGTGCGTGTGATGCATATATAGTAGCCATAATGGAAATGGAAATCACTCAACGCAGCAGTTTTTACTCGGAAATTTAAAAACTGTGCGTGTGGGGGGGGATCACTCGTTCCAATTTAGAAAATAGCTTTCACCCACAATAAAAACTCTTGTTTGTCTTTTTTAAATGTTCTTCTTTCCCTACATTTATGCTACTCTAAATCAAGTGTCTGCCATCAGCGGAATCTAAAAGCAATCTGAATAGACACTGGGTTTGACAGAACAAAGCAGAGACAATAATCACTGAGGGTTTCCTTGACAGCGCGTCAGGCAGAACATGTGCTGCTAGCAGGCACAAAGTGGAGGCTGGGGAAGGGAAGGCACAGGTGTTGGGGTAACTTCCAGACAGAAAAAGGATGGGCCAAGAGTGCAAACAAGGGATGTGTGAAGAGCGAAGTAATGGAGGTAAAAAAGAAAGATAGGGTGGGCACGAGGATGACAGCAAGGGAAAAGACACTAGCCTAAAAGAGTTACTTCACCCAAAAGGTGCTTCCAATTGCAAACAAGACAATTGACAGACTTTTTAGCCCTTTTTTTAGCCCACATCTTGGCAGGTAAGAATACACAAACACACACACACACACAAATACAAACAAATACACACACACTGGCTGGCAGAACATCACATTATGGCACCTAGATTATCCAGCAGGCATCTGGTGAGGCAGCTAACACGCTCTAGCAGAGCATGCAGGCTAGGCCATATGTGCGTGTGTGTGTGTGTGTGTGTGTGTGTGTGTGCTACCACGCATGTGCTTGGCTGTGTTAATGTGTGTCTGTGTGTGTGTGTGTATGTATGTGTGTGTGTGTGTGTGTGTGTGTGTGTGTGTGTGTGTGTGTGTGTGTGTGTGTGTGTGTTTGTGTGTGTGTCAGGTGTCTGTGGGGACAGCTGCTCACTAAACAGTATTATTGTGTCTAATTGGGGATTACCAAGTCAGTGTGTCGTGGTGGAAAGTACTTTGTCTCAGCTGTTGACAGGGCTACACATGCAGATGTATAGCAGGCAGAGAATGGCAGGATACGGAGGTGAAGCATCGGGTGGTTAAACTCTCCCTAACGATTACAATAATAGTCTGTCTTTTGTGCAGATATTACATTAGGTTACATGTCATTTAGCTGACGCTTTAATCCAAAGCGATTTACAATTGCTATACATGTCAGAGGTCGCACGCCTCTGGAGGAACTACGGGTTAAGTGTCTTGCTCAGGGACACATTGGTTGATATTATTACTCAATCTATTTGTCAAATTATCAGTAAAGTCATTTATCAAGTAAAGACGTCAAGTCTTCAGTGGTGAGGAGCTGCTTTTCTCTGTTACACGTATCAGTAGCTATTAGGGGTGGCACGGTTCACAAAACCCTCCAAACACTCCAGAAATATACTTCAGCATATGATACATAGCTAAAATTAGCATATTGAATGCATGTTGCACAATGCTTGCACACAGTGGCAGTTGTATCTATTGTTTTATTTCCGCTGTCATCATAGGTAACATGAAATCCAAAATGTTCCCACATACCAGACGTATACGACGCTGGCGCATCCTCCAACTCCGGGCAGCCTTCCTTATCTCTCCCACTTGCCATTTCTACACGTGACATGATCTGCAGCCCCCCACACTCCACTTGAGGAGCGGTCGGCTCGGCTCGCCACCGTTTAAAATCTTTTAAACTGACCTTTGTCGATCACAAAAACAGACAGATTCAGCAACTGCATGGCCTATTTCTCGCTTAAAATGCTTTCAGAAACACGTTTCGGTGAACTATTTTCTTAAAATACGAGCTCGTATTCAGAAGGAGATGCCATTAGAGTCTGTTTGGAAATTCGGGAGCAGAAAGACCCACGTGACGCGCTCGTCCAATCAGCTGCCATTAATTGCGTTTGTCACGCTCATCCTGCTCGTCATTTCTGGTAAGTGTTTTAACATAGGTTTCGAAAGTGGGCGCTACGGCAGTAAGTGGTTTGCGCACATTACCAGTCTACTGACGAATCGTGCGACGCACACACGCTCCAAACCGAGACAAGCGAACCGAACGGTTCCGATGTTTTTTCGTGAACCGTACTACCCCTAGTAGCTATGATTCCATTCAATTGTCAAGCAAATTTTAAGTTTCCTGTCCAAAAAAACCCCTGAATATTAGGTGCATTTCCGTCAACTGGTTCGGAGCGTATAAAGTAGGCTACAGCGTATTTTCTTCAGAAGTTGGCGCCAGGCTTGGCTGGAATCTGTCAGGAAACACGTAACCTTGGCCATCTTTGAGAGACGTTTTGAGTATTTGTTCGTTCGTGTCAAGTGTTGGCCATGATTCATGCTTTCCGGAGACAAAGACAAATTCCTGTAATATCCGGGCAGATGCTGACAGTGGAAAAAAACTGCTTATGAGCCATGTGAGTTAAATGTTCGCTATGTCAGAACTTATTTGGCAAAGGCGTCTCCATATCCCATTGGGTGCATGAACTCTTCTTCGCCAAAAGCAACAACCACGTCGAGCCTCGAGCGTAAAAACTTTAAAAAGGAAGTTTTTCTAATGTGATAATTGAAAAATGTGCATTACATGGGTTTACCTTGAGATATTGTGATGTGTGTTAATTTTTTACCTATCTTCATTTTGATAGGGGCAGGTATATAGCATGGACCAATGCCACATACAATACTACAGCAATTAGTAGGATTGGGCATTCGAGATCCGATTCCTACTCATAATCGTTTCAGAAATTACGATTCCAGTAGAATCGTTTCTTTGTTGGAATCGTTTAGAGGATATGGTTTCAAATACGATCATCGCTTCCCAATTTAACAAGTTTTGGTTTCCGTAGCAGCCATGCGCTTGTTGTGTTGCAGCCTTGGAGCACAGTAAGCGGTGCTCTAGTGTGACTTTATTTTACGTTGAAAAAGCTCTGCAAAACTGCAAACCACCATTAAATAAAAATAAAAATGTCCCTCTTATTTGTGAAAATAGAGCAGGGTTGGGTCAGATTACTTTGAAATGTAATCCATTACTGACTACAAATTACACGGCAATTTTTGTAATCAGTAACGTAATCAGTTGGATAACCCAAAACATGTAACGTAATCTGATAACTTTAGGATTACTCTTAGATCATTTCAATAAACATGCACCTTAAGTAAAAGAGACCGCCACAGAATTGATCAATGAATTCTCATTTTATTTTTCTCTTTATTATTTCATTACATCTACGAAATATTTTTGCTCTCATTAAAGCTTTCCTGTGTGAACTAACACATTTTTTTTTTTAAAAGTTGCATTGTTTGCATGATAAAATGTAATCAGGTAATCCTCAACAATGTAACTGTAATGTGATTACACATTTTTTGTTGTTGTTGTAATCTGGGTTGATTATAGTTACTTGATTTTTGTAATCTGATTACGTAATCCAGATTACATGTAATCCATTACTACCCAACCCTGAAAATAGGCATGTGACCCTTTTCAACTCCACATTCTCAAAGAATCAGAATCGAGAATCGACAAGAACCGGAATCGAAAGGAAGAATCGGAATTGGAATCAGAATTGTTAAAATCCAAACGATCCCCAACCCTTAGCAATTATAGCCCACGATTATTAACTATGCCTATTCCTTGATCTTTATACAAATATGTAACCCACACCGAGAAAATACATACAGTCCAAAACAGCATAAAAAGATACCATGAAACTCAATCGCAAGCCCCAGGTCATTGATGTCATGACATGATGAGATAAACATGAACTCATTCATTATGAAGTTTGAGTTCTGTGCATTAGGAGTCCCACACGCAGATATCCTGAACACTTTGCCAGGAACCTGAGAGGAACCACCAGGTCACCGAGTACCATAGGAGACTCATTATTTAGGCATCTGGTTGAGTTTAAAGGGATAGCTCTATCACTTTATATATTCGCAAAGTCAATGACATTATCAAAAATTAACATATTTAGTTTCTCGCTGTCTTTTAATTTCTGAAAGTGTGCATACTTTCACAAATTAAAAGACAGCAAGAAACTTCAGCCATCAGCCATATTTTAAAAACTAAACAATTAATGAATAATGAACTAATAAAATACATTAACAGATATTGAAAAAAGTAGTTTTTTTAAGCCTTGCAAAAGACAAGACTAGAAAACCGACTGTTTGTGCAAATGATATTTTGTGCGTACTATGAGTGTGACCCCCCCCCCATATCCTTTCCACAGTTTTTTTTTTTGTATTCATTTTTTATAAACCATTCTTCTTTCTATTCATATATATATATATATATATATATATATATATATATATATATATATATATATATATATATATATATATATATATATAGATATATATATATATATATATATATATATATATATATATATATATATATATATATATATATATATATATATATATATATATATATCTTTTTTATGTTGGTATTTGATCGCTTCACGGAATGGTGGACACATTGTAAATAATTACTGAATTTGAGCCACCTAATATGTTATGGACAGTATGTCCATAACATATTAGGTGGCTCAAATTGTATGTGGGCCTATGCTTTGAAAGAATATTGATGCATAGCTGTGAGAATGTACATTCATAATTGTGAAATGTTTTTTTTTTTTGTGAACATACTAGCTGCCACGAGGTGTATGGGGAGGGTGGGTGAGGGTAATCTTGTTCCTGTTTAAAATTTAAAAAAAAAAACTGGAGGAAAATGTACTGTTTGATGTAACCTGTATTGTACAATTCCTTCAACAAATAAAAAAAAATCACCATCCTTCTATGTTGTTGTCTGCCTTTCAGCGTATTTCTGCAAATACACTATTTGGCATATGCTACTTCATTTAGCAAATATAGTTGCGTATCTCTTGAGACATCTGTTGATTAGTTCACTGCACATCTCACCATATGTTACCACGGTATACCAGTTTCTTTGACTCAAACAAACATATTCTCCAACTGCTACTCGCAAAAAAATATGTCTCGCTGCATTTCGCCTCAGTCTCGGTGTTGCTCTACATCTGCCTTTTCTCCTGGAGAAGACTTCTCTCATAGTATCAAACGGCACAAACACACCGCCGTGCTCAGATACACACATGCACCTATGTGTACGTATTGGCACATGGAAAAAGCGCGAGAATGAGCACGTACAAGTTAGACATGGAAATGCATACACACCCCCACACGCACACTTTGATCTTCACACCCACTGTCCCCCATACGCACGTTCCCAACGCTGTGGGACCTGCCTCCATGGCTCCGAACAGCCAGTCATACAGTACCTATCCGTCTAAGCCTTGACACACAGCGATGTAAAAATAACACGGCAGCACTTAAAAAGGCACTGGGGGGAAAGGAGACAAGGCGGCCAAAAGCACTTCTGTTTATTTCTAATGGGACACCCACATAAGCCGGGAAGGGGGGTATTTGTCACCAATCCACAGGGAGAAAAGAAATTGAAAAAAATAATAATCCGACTGCCGTGATTGACTTATTGGCTGCCAAGAACAACAACAAAAAAAAGAAATGTTTGAATTAAATCAAATAATAATAATAAAAAAAACAATGGCTGGAAAGTTAACATGCAATGCAAATCACTGGATGGAGAAGGACTTTAAAGGTCCCATGGCATGAAAATGTCACTTTATGAGTTTTTCTTAACATTAATATGCGTTCCCCCAGCCTGCCTATGGTCCCCCAGTTGCTAGAAATGGTGATAGGTGTAAACCGAGCCCTGGGTATCCTGCGTTGCCTTTGAGAAAATGAAAGTTCAGATGGGCCGATCTGGAATCTTCTCCTTATGAGGTCATAAGGAGCAAGGTTACCTCCCCTTTCTCTGCTTTGCCCGCCCAGAGAATTTGGCCCACCCATGAGAGAGAGAGAGACATCATGGCTTTCAAACAAGCAAAGTGGCAGTTGGTCAAGGCCACACCCCCACCCTCCACCTTGTCCCCCCCTCTCTCCTCCTCAATAGCATTTAAAGCTACAGACACAGAAATGGCACATCCTAAGGAAAGCTCATTGTGGGACTGGCTCTAGTGGCTGTAATTCTGCACCAAGGCTGAATTTCGGGAAGGAGACTTCAGATACAGTATTAGGGGACCACTAAGGTCTATATAAAAGAGACTTCAGATAGAGTATTAGGGGACCACTAAGGTCTATATAAAAGAGACTTCAGATAGAGTATCAGGGGACCACTAAGGTCTATATAAAAGAGACTTCAGATACAGTATTAGGCGACCACTAAGGCCTATATAAAAGAGACTTCAGATACAGTATTAGGGGACCACTAAGGTCTATATAAAAGAGACTTCAGATACAGTATCAGGGGACCACTAAGGTCTATATAAAAGAGACTTCAGATACAGTATTAGGGGACCACTAAGGCCTATATAAAAGAGACTTCAGATACAGTATTAGGGGACCACTAAGGTCTATATAAAAGAGACTTCAGATACAGTATTAGGGGACCACTAAGGTCTATATAAAAGAGACTTCAGATACAGTATTAGGGGACCACTAAGGTCTATATAAAAGAGACTTCAGATACAGTATTAAGGGACCACTAAGGTCTATATAAAATAGACTTCAGATACAGTATTAGGGGGCCACTAAGGTCTATATAAAAGAGACTTCAGATACAGTATTAGGGGACCACTAAGGTCTATATAAAAGAGACTTCAGATACAGTATTAGGGGACCACTAAGGTCTATATAAAAGAGACTTCAGATACAGTATTAGGGGATCACTAAGGTCTATTTAAAAGCATCCAAAGAGCACCATGTCATGGGACCTTTAAAGAAATAGATTGAGAATCTGTTTTTGAAGACCAATATGAAGTTGGGGCCGGCTAGCTCAGCTTAGCCTAAAAAACTGGAGCTATGCTGGCTCTTTGAAGGTAGCAAAATCACATTAGCAGCACCTATGAACCTTATAATAACCTTATAAATAATTCACACACACACACACATATATATATATATATATATATATATATATATATATATATATATATATATATATATATATATATATACACACACACATATATATATATATATATATATAATATATAAAGATATACATATATATATATATATATATATATATATATATATACACACACACACATATATATACACATATATATATATATATATATATATATATATATATATATATATATATATATATATATATATATATATATATATCCTTTCAACTTTATCAAACTTTTGAACGTACACACACTCCACCAAAACAAGTAAAAAAAAAAAGCACGGAAAAAAACAGACAAAAAAACCCAGACAAAAACATCGGTAAAAAGCTTAAAAATGTCTGGAAAAAACAATGGGAACAGCGACGACCAAAACATTGAAAAAATAAAATTTTAAATTTTAAATTGTGACCCAGAAAAAAAAAAGTTGCACGGTGGACGGGAAAACAACACTAGGGTTCATTTACATCCTTACCTTTTGACAGCACAGCGATTTCCTGAGGTACCGTGTGCTGAAGGTTGCCTAACCTCGAACAGAGTGTGTGCATGTTTACCGGCATGTCTGTCTCCAGCACGCGGCTGCGTGTGCAGAGCTCAGCGGAAGCGAGGCCATATGGAAACACGGTAGAGGCTTTTTGCACCTCTTTGCACCTTCTGGTCTTTCCGCTGCTTATGTTGCCGTAGGGAGGAAGGGAAAGGGTCGAGGGTAGAGAGGAGGTATAGAGAATAAGTAAAGAACTCGAAATGGCTTTCAGAGGCGTGCTGTGTGTAAGGACGCTGCAAGGACGTGAGAGATATTGGGAGGGGGGGATTAAACAAACCTTCATACACAGACAAATACTAAGGCTCACATACAGCACATACATCCGGCCACAGCCATGTTCATAAATAAACAATCCATCACAAATATATTGCTATATCATTTCTGAAAGAGGCTGCTCGAATGCAATCTCTCCCTTTGTGAATGTTTTTCTGAAAGCTCAGTAACCCATACTGTACGTGTTGTGTAAACACCTTTTGTTTTCGCACAGCGACTCCAGCATGCTAAACCGCCCACCGCCAGTGTCTTGACAACTTTCTAAATGAAGCTCATTATGTCCTTATTGATTTTTCATATTCCTTCTCTCGGTAAATTACCCCCAAGGTGCTCCTCTTACACTCTGCCCTCCCGCTCGCCGCTCCGCCCTGCTTTCCCCTTCTCCACGGTACCTGCGCTATCCATCCATCCATCTATGTGCCTTTTCCGCCCCGGTTTTTATCCCCCCCGAGCGGCGGGAAAACAGCAGAACACTTAAGGGAGCTGAACGGTTTCCAATTAGCAAAACAAATACCTCCGCTCACTCTCGCCCTGTCACATGATGCCTCAGAGAGCCTGGGCGGCCATTACCGACAATTAGAATTTAATAAGCCCAATATGCTCACTGTACTAATGGAAAGGGAGGAAGGGAGGCGAGGAGGGAGAGAGAGAGAGACGTGCCCTTATCATGCATCTCTCTCCCTCGGTTGCTATATATTTCTTATTGCTCTAAATCCTCGCGGTTGTCCTGGCACCTTGTTCTTATTTGAATAGTTGTCAGGGCTTTTCCGGGCTAATCTCAGCCACTGTACAGCCCTAGCGCTATTCACCGTCTATCGCACTCTCACCAATATCATTTTCACACCTCCTCTTTTCTTCTCTTGGCCTTTCTTCCTACTTACACCTATTTCTCCCCCATTCCACCCGTCTCACTCTTCCTATTCGTTCATGTAGCCCGTCATTTCTCCCCCCGTCTTGTCTTGCCCCCTCAGTCTGGCTCTGTCGCTCCTTTCACTCAGAATCTGAATTTCTTATTCACTTTCTTGCTCTTTGGCCCCTTCTTTCCTCTCTGCTACACTATCACCCCTTTTTCATTCTCTCTTTCATCCTGCCTCCACGCTCAACCTAGTATATCTCTGCTCGGCGTCCGTGTCTCCTCTCAGTCTCCCTCTCTGTTTTGCCTGTGTAGTAAGGCCCAATGAAATGAGGTGATACAAATGGCATTTTATGGCGCTGTGCAGCACAACCAGGCCGAACACGGCAGGCAATCATAAAAGCCATTGTCTGCCGTGCGTGCCACTTTTAATGTGTTCCATTTGATTTAATGCAAGCGATAGGTGAGGGAGCACAGGAGGTGAGGATGAGAGGGAGGGCAGAGGTAAGAATGGAGATAAAGGGGATAAAGAGACAGGGTTAGAGAACGGAAGGAGAGAATAAGGGAGAGACAGGGAGAGAGAGAGAGAGCGGTATCTAGGTCGTAACTGGAGTCCTCACTTCTGGGTTGAAATAATAAGGGACAGCTGGGCTGATATCTAATTTCTCGGGAAGAAATGCCATTTAGAGTGAGAATGAAAATGGAATGCATGCAGGGGAGCAAGCTGCGGTAGAAGGAGAGACGAACAGACGGGGGAGAGTGAAATATTAGAAAATAAATGCAATATCTAATGCACAAAGAGATTACATTGCCAGAGGGTGGGCAGAGGTGTGAGGATTGCGATGGCTTTTTTTGTGCTTATAAAGCCGATAATTTAAAAGAACAGGCATATCCCCCCCCATGCCCTCTCCACCCTCACTCCAATCTGGGGGAGATATGTGACAGGGGTACTTGCATAAATCTTTCATTAGTGTACAATATTGGATGAATGATTCAAATTTCAGCCACTTTTATTTTTCAAAGTCCATATCTGTCAGTGTGCTTAGGAGGGTGCTGCTGTTAGGAGTAGATTGTAGCGCCTCAGAAGTTCAATTACACTCACTTGAATGAATAGTCCAAGACTGATGAGTTTATCTCAACATGCTGTGTATGGCTTATCAAATCTCTGTGCTTTATATAGAGCTGTGAACAATGAATTAGACTCATTTGACTAATTTGTCTTAAATAAATATGTTTTGGAAGGCAGGTGCCCAATTTATGCATATACACAGTCTATTCTAGTGTTGTTATTTCTTGGTTTCGCCTCTTCTTTACATATATCCCCGCTTCATTTGTTTTCATTCACCATTGTGGTCAGCGTTGACATTGATGATAATGTTATGCTCTGAACTCACTGGCTCCCTTCAGCTCGTATCCAGTTCAAGGGTGCTTTCACACCCGACCGGCTAGGTTTTGGTTAAAATGAACCGTGGTGTGCCTGCCCTGTTAGTATCCTCTGGGCTGGTGTGAAAGCTCAATCAGAATTCTGGTGCGAACTCAGCAACTGGACCACTCGGTTCATTGCTTCCATGCAATGCGGTTCATTTGTGGTGTGAAAGCAAACGGTCCGACCAGAGGATTTTGCGTTGGTTGATGTTTGATTTTAGCATGATTTCAAATGTCACACTACTATTTCAGCTGTCAATCATTCGGTCACAGTGAGTCACCAACTTAATTCTTGTACTTTGTATTCCATCACATTTACTTGACAGCTAGTTACTGGATTAACATTTTACATTTCAGAATAAGAATCAGAAAATGATTTATTGTCAAGTAAGTACCACTTACAAGACCTTGGTGGTTGGTGCATACATAAACATAAACCTATTAAACATTAAAAGGAAATAAACAATAAATGTGTACAATATAAGTGTTTAACATTAAGAAAAAAGAGGCTGTAAGGTGTAGTGCAGGATGTTCAAGAATGTTGAGAGATGTGCAAAAGTTTTCGATAAATTGAATGTACAAAGGACAGGTATATACAGTATAATTTAGTGTCACAGCGAGCCCTGGTACATAACGTTTGTCTTATGTATGACTATATGCCAGGTCTTGGATCATTACTTGGTATTGCGAGACTTCCTGAGTTAATTAGTATCAAAATCAAAAGAGAAAGTTCAATTCAATTCAATTCAATTTTATTTATAGTATCAAATCATAACAAGAGTTATCTCGAGACACTTTACAGATAGAGTAGGTCTAGACCACACTCTATAATTTACAAAGCCCCAACAATTACAGTAATTCCCTCAAGAGCAAGCATTAGCAGTGGCTATTGCGACAGTGGCGAGGAAAAACTCCCTTTTAGGAAGAAACCTCGGCAGACCGAGACTCTTGGTAGGCGGTGTCTGACGGGGCCGGTTGGGGGTGTGAAGGCGATAATAGTCGCATTGAAGATAGTGGAACGGTGACTTTGAAGGTAGTCGTTGTAGTTCATGTCACAGCAGGACGTTGTGGGATGAAACGTGGCGCTGCAGAGCATGGGTGGGCGCAGCAGACGCAGCAGGACGTGGCCGAGCGTTGAAGGGAATCGCAGAGCTATGCATAAGGACTCCAGGGAGTAAACTCCCCAGAGCTAGGTTAGTAAAAAGCAGTTCTGGGACAGGATGCATACAAAAGGAAACAAATGAAAACATTGATGAGAGGCTGTACTGGCCTGCCTCCCTCAACTCTCACTATATTATTGATTATATGATCAATAAATCTGATGACCACGAAGAGAAACAGGTGGACCGGGTTAGGTGGACGCTGCAACTCCTCACTCCACAATAGACCTACTGTATATCTAACCTAACTATAAGCTTTATCAAAGAGGAGAGTTTTCAGTTTACTCTTAAATGAGGCAATGGTGTCTGCCCCCCGAACCCAGACTGGGAGCTGGTTCCACAGTAAAGGAGCCTGGTAGCTATTGACCAACTGGTAGCAAACTTATTGTATATGGCGAGGTAAACATGTCACTGATAACGATTTTTGATAGCAAATACAAACCTTATGTGTATGAATCAGGATTAATCATATCTGCATACAAATTATGTATGTAAAGATATGTATGCAGTTGGTGACTTACTGTGATTGAATGATTGACAGCTGAAATAGTAGTGTAGCATTTGAAATCATGCTAAAATCAAACATCAACTATAGCAAAATCCTCTGGTTGGACCGTTTGCTTTCACACCCCAAATTAACTCTGTCTGCATGGAAGCGGACCGAGTGGTCCAGTTGCTGAGTTCGCACCAGAATTTTGATTGAGCTTTCTCACCAGCCCAGACGAACCATACCAACAGGGCAAGCACACCACGGTTCATTTTGACCGAAAAATAACCGCTCGGGTGTGAAAGCACCCTTAGACTGGATACAAGCTACGGGGAGCCAGTGTAGTGAATGGGGACGTGGAGCTGTGTGAGAAAAGCATGGGAGGTTGATCAGATTAGAGCCCGACCGATAAAGGATTTTTAAGGCCGATATTCCAATATATCGGCTGATTTATATATATATATTTATTTTTTAAATCCAGAAACGCGCAACAAAACATAAACAGATTTCCCTAACATTCGTTATTTGCAGTTATTTATGAGACCTCACTAAAATAATATGATAATGCAGTTTAAAAATAAACTTGTTTGTTTTATTGTCCCAACAGAACAGAGGAACATCAAAATATATTAAAGTTCTGATAAATAAAATGTATAAAAATACAAACTTTAGATATGAAACTTAAAGTCCTTTGAACAAAAACACAATAACAACTAAAATCAAGAGTGTTGCCAACAGGGACGTTGTAGAGCGTCATCTGGTGGACAAACTATGCAAGGGTGTTTTGTCAGTTTTTATTTTATTTTTTTAAATTTAGAATTTTATCGACCATTATACAGTAAATGCCGATACCGATAGTTTGGATATATCGGCCTGCCGATACATCAGTCGGGCTCTAGATCAGATGTCTCGTGATGTGCAGCAGCATTCTGGACTAGGCTTGGTTAAAGGTGCTGTAGGTAGGATTGTGAAGATCCAGGACTTAGCCAAAGAATTTGAACATCAACAACTTCTCAGTCCCTCCCCCCTTTCTGCTAGAGGCCAAACAGTCTCCTAAGCCCCTCCCCCCACAAGGGAGAATGTGTGTGTTCATGAGCAGTGATTGACATGCAGTTAGACACCCCCTCCCCTGGCCATGATTGGTGCATCTGAACAGGGAGCGGTGGATTTTTGCAAATCACACTACAGGCTGTAGGTGGAGCCAGAGGAGCTGGATTTATTTTTTTAAATGACCTGCTTCATGTAGTTCTACTGGTACATAGGGTCAGCTTTCAGAAAATATGACAGAAAGTTAGTTTTATAAGTCTTAGCCACTGCACCTTTTAGGAAGGAGTTACAGTAGTCCGATGGAAGATGACAATCACCACTTGGGTCAACTAGTGAGGTTTTAAAAAGGGGCATGGGGACTTTGTGTGGGGCTTGGAGAAACTTTAAGCGACGATCTCTTGACTACTTCCTGAGTTTGTTTAATATTTAAATCTCTTCCCAGTGCACTGTGGTGCATAGACACCAATCCAATTGCAACCTAAATGAATGGCTAGTGTTTGATGGTAAAAAGAGACTTTCAGGCTAAGTAGGCTACCAACACAGAAACAGGTTCAGCTTGACTTAATCAAATGCATTAACATGGGATGCAGTTTCCTCTAAATGCTATCAAGCTTTGTATTAACATCTAAATTACTCATGGGTACTAATATTTTAATGTATTCTTGTTTTTTTCCACAATTTCCACTACCCCTTCCTCTTCTATAGTTAACACCCACACCACCAATACTTGGGATGTCAGATACATTATGCAGAGAGATTTGTCCTGTAATTCTACTTGTCAAACAGCTGTAGACTAGTGGTTGATCTGACTTGGCTAGCGTGACCACAGTGATCAGCGCCTTTGGCCAACCCTTGTCTTTCTGCTTAATAGCTATATACACCCTGAGAGTAGTCCTGTGATTGTCAATGAACTCTTCAGCTTCCAAGCACCGTGGGATAATTAGCTTGCCTCCCATGCCTCCCATGCCTGCCAGACTTGGCAAGACCTCCCTCGTTTCTCTCTCAATTTTTTACATTTTCTTTACTGAGTGTGCAGAGAAAAGAAGCAATTTTGAAGATGTTCTCAAAGTTATTTGAATCTAGGTTGGTGTACACAATTGATTTACTGCTGTAATTCAACATTCACATGAGGCTCTTTATTGCTGATGTACTGTATCATCTTTGCTTTGATAGGATGCTTCCATTTATTGGACCCAATTGTGCTTGAGGAAAGCCCACTTCAGTATTTCTAGGAATTAGGTCCATATTGGATGATTATGCATCTCACGATTTACATGCAGTGCCAACGTGCGGTGCCAATACAGGAAGTAGTGTGTCCTTTTTATAGCAAGGTGGAAAATACGAGTGTGGAGGTGAGTACATGCGTCAGGCAGGTGGAGTTCATGCAGAGCTCACATTCCAAGTTATTTTATTGCCTGTAACCGCAATGCTTTCCTAACTGTAACCGTGTTTTAGTTGCCGAACTCCATACCTGTACCATACCGTTTGTTTTTTGTCATAATAATGATCTTTCTCTAACCTTAACCAAACTGCCGTTTCCAAGGACCTTTTATAGAATGCAAGACTTTAAAAAAACTAGCCTGGCAATGTCAGATTAATTCGCACATGCGTATTAATGTGGAACCTCTTTGTTCAATTTCTATTCTAAAATGGGCGCAGACCAAAATGTCTCATGACGCAATTAAATAGAGCAGCAAAACCACATAGTTCTGAGCGACAGATGCAAGTTGGGGCGGTGCTTGGTCCATTTTGAAGCAGGAAAATAAAAATGGCTGCCTGGTCACAAACTTTCTACAACTACAGCTAATCTGTACACTAAAAAGGAGTTTCTTAAAACATTTGAGGTAAGGTGGTGCATTGCTCTGGACACGCTCAGTTACTACGGTCGCTAAGCACAACCCGGTCTCACTCAAAAGTGTACAAATAACACAGGTTTACAAACGTGCAATGTGTGCGCCAACGTAAAATTGTGCATACAGTAGATACGTGGAGCGCTCCAATTACAGTAAGCGAGACCGGTGCGTTTTATATGCACGCGGCTCGCGTCGCCACGTTGTGTGTTATCGCGAGGACAGCGTCACACAAAAAAGTCACAAAAACAATGGTTGGGTTTAGGAAAGAAACATTGGGGAAGGCTTAACAAAAAAAAAAACATAAGAAAGTCACAAAAAAAACACGGCAGATAACCGCTAAAACATGCTAATACACGGCTTAACAAAAAGGCTGAAAATCACCTCACACCACACGTCACACTTTTACAAGTGTGAGCAAGACGCCAAGACATGACAGTATACCGCTGTCATTGAGATCAAACCGAACTGTCTAACTAGCTAATTTGTTTAAATTCACTACTTTTACCTTGCCTTAACTTTGAGGCGAGTCTCGGAAGTAACGGAAGTAAGCCCAAGTAATTTCTTGTCAAAGAATTAGATAGGCGGCGACTCAGAAGTATTTAAATGATTTAGTCTCTGTGGTGGAATAACAGTTCTGCATTCAATGATCTGCTTAGCTGCTGATGTAAGCTTCCTCTCTCCCTTTTGCTCACCGCCCTTTAAATCACTGGATGTAAATCAAACAGGGGAAAGAAAACCACTAATTTAAACCTGCTTGAAGAGTTTGGGTCCCCACAGGGACTTAATAAGGTGGAATGACTTGCTGCGATGAGAGTGTAAAAGCAGATTAATCCCATTTTTAAAAGATTGTGACATAAAAACCAAAACTTGGCGGCAGATGATTAATAGAGTAGGAAATAAGGGAGTGCTGTTTATTTGCTTAATGGCTGTGCTCTGCAGGCTGTAGAAAACCAGAGAGTTAACCAACTCAAACATACTGTATGTTTGTATGTGTTGTATGTGTTGTATGTAGTATGCATGTATGTATGCATGTATGTACGCAGTACTTGCCATGCCTGAGGTGTGACCTCACCCAGGTGTGTTGTCAACAAGCTGTTTGTCTTTGTCACTTTCATTATAATTTCTGGATTGATTCATAGATATGGTGTTTCCTAATTAACCCTGAGGCCATATTTTCTACTGCACTTCTGATTGAATTGAACTTGTTTGGCAACTCGCAAGTGCTTGTAGGCCAATGTTTAGACCAACAGAAATGACTTTCACACTCAAGTTGTTTTCTAAATGAGAAGACAGGATTTCCGAAGCCATTTGCCAGGAAAATTCTTCTATCCAACAATGACAATACGCTTATAAAAAGTAACAATCCTCTGGTCAGTCAAAAAGGTTGGTTATTAGTAGGGATGCACAATCCGATCCATGAGCCCCAAAACTGACATTATGAAGCAAACGTGACCAATTCACATCAAATGCAACTGTAAGGTGTGTATCTGTACACAACACCAGTAATCCTTTGGCCAAATTGTGTGTTAGGTGTATTAGCAAAGAGGAACACAACGTTGTCTCTGCTCTCAGGTCAAGATGTGGTGACAAGACTCTAAATCCAGGCTGTACTTGGGTGCCGTGCAGCTTTGAGTCATTAGCTTTCACCCTCATTGGACCATGAATTTAACAGAGGTTGGTGGATTATAACAACACAATCTCACGAACTGTCCAGAACAAAATGATTAAAATATAAGCCTACGAAGAATGGTGGTCTGTTGATGTTACTTTTAATGTATTCTTGCTCATTTGCAAACACATTTGCGACAAACACAGCACTGACATACAGTATACAGTGTTTAGACTCCGCTACATTCAGGAAGTGTCTTTTTTTAAGAGCAGAAACAATAAAAATGGGAGTTCATATATGTCTGACTGCAATTAATAATAACAACGAGGACGTGACGCAGTGTGATACATCGTGACATCGAACCGGATCGAATCATTGACAGGATAATCGCGTCGTGAGACCAGTGGAGATTCACACCCCTAACAGAAACCCTAAGTTTGGATGTCAGAATGTGTAACGGGAGAGAGGAAAAAGTTGGATCAGTGCATCCCTAGTTTCTAGAGGTTCAAAAGGGTTCTGTACAGTACACTCCATGCACAGGTATTTTTTTGTATGCATTCTCTCTCACAGCTCTGTCACAGTGTGTGTGGAGTTGAACTTGCCCCTACAGGCCTTCACACATATCCTGCCACAAGTCTGATATGCTCTTCTCAAGTTTTCCACTGTCCCCTTCTGTGGAGAAAACACACCCCCCCCTCCCCCCCACACACACACACAGACCCCACCCCCTGTGAGGGGAAGATAAAGCGTGACTGCTACCTCTGCTGAACTTCGGGAATTGGAGAAAAGTTTGAAAAATAGGTGCAATTTCAATGGACACAGGCTCTGAAGTGTGCTTTAGGGGTTCTACACATTCTCTTTAAAGAATATGTGTTCCTCTCCTTGGCTTTGCAAAGACAGTATTTAGTTTTAAAATACTGAAATCATGCCGTTTCCTTTAAATGGTCACGTACTCTTCTAATCCAGTCTGAATGGACGAATCAGTCGCCGTCCATACTGTTGCACCTTAAAGATAAAATGATTCATTTTCCTTAATTCTGATGATTTGTGTACGTGGAAGTTGAAACAATGTGCCAAGCTAATCAGCATCCACGTCTGTGATCCACATTAGTCAAAAAACCCCAAATAGCGGCATCAAACAGCGATCTCATATGCATGAATTTACACTCTAGTCCCGTTCTTCAAAGCAAGAACATCAACATTATTGAACTATTCGCTACGATCACTGTTTACAAAGCCAGCAGGAAGATGAAAGTGGCCCGTGTTCATATTCGATAGGGAGGAGGAAAGGGAGAGCTACAGTGGTGGAGTAGAAAAGAGGAGGGGATGAACACGCTTTTTCTTGGAGAGAAAAATAAGACAATACAAAACAGCGGAAAGAAAAGAAAAGACAATCGGAGGAGACTGGGGAGATACTTTGACTCACTGCAGAAATGCACCAGCACCACCACCCCTACTCCTACCCCACCCCTGTAATCATTTTCAACATATTAAATTTGGATTAACAACAATAGTGGAATTACAACACTGGCTGCCAAGGAAATTATTTTCACCTCACTAATGAAATTCATGAAATAATGCCTGCCGCGATTCCCACCTCAAGGTAGACCACTGTCTTCCGCACTCGCACACAAACACGCACATGTACATATGAACCCAAAGGGTTGATTAGGAAGTAATAATGGGAGTCTCTGCCGTGTCATTCATCACTGTATGAAAACAAAGACGTGAGGCATTGTTTACCTGCAGTGTCTCTGATTAAATATGGAAATGCAGGTGCAGCTTCTTAGGTGTAAATGGATTACATACAACACTGTGCCATGTTTAGGTGAACACACAGTAGGCTGTGTGTTCACCTAAGCAGACCACAAGGGAATGACTACAGTGACATACTGTTAACATTAGGAAAACTGTATGTAGTACTGTATGGAGGCAAGGGCTGTTTGAGGTAACTACAGCAACAGAGGCAGAAGCGAGAGCGTGTGTGTTGGCATTCAGGGATGTAACGATTACCGGTGTATCGGTAAAATCTGTACTTTTACTGTAGTGTTTGAGTAAAATGAGCCGGTATAACGTCTGTTTTAAGTCTTCCACCATTGTGTACATCTGGTTTTGCGATTGTCTGTGTTGTACAGAGAGATCCCATGTACAGTATGTGTGTGGTAAGTAAGCAAAAACACACACTCTCCATATGTGTATGTGTGCATTTACATTGAGAAGAATTGAATCGTAGCATTATTTATATTATTCAAAGTAGGGGTAATTGTAGCGATATATCTTTTTATATAAAAACAATTAGATCATGTAATATTTTGTTTAAAATTAAATTTTTAGACCAGAATTAACATTACAGATTCTGGTTTAATTAACATGTCTGTCTTTATTATTATTCTTTTTAGGGCAGCAGTAGTTCCGGCAACAAAGGGGGATCCACATAAAAAAAAAATATGATTGTATTATTTATCTGAAGTTAATATGGTACACATTTAAAAAAATATACCAAATATTCTTTATGCTGTTTAAAATAAAATGCAGTGTGGTCAATGGAGAAAAAGGAAGTTGTTGATTTTTACCCAGACATTTCAAAATAATTCAATTTAGAGCTGTAATTGCAATACCGCAACACAGTCAAACTGTGGTATCTAATACTGGCCCATGCCTAGTTAGCATGAGTGTGTGTGTGTGTGTGTGTGTGTATGTGTGTGTCAGAAGTAGGCCTGGGCGATATGGAGAAAATCAAATATCATGATATTTTTGACCAAATATCTCGATATCGATACCGCAACGATATTGTAGGGTTGCTTTCACAAAATATTAACACAATGAGATTTTTGATAAATAATCATCAGTAATGTGGATATAATGACTAAGTGGGTAAAGGCAAATGATAGAACAGTTACAGTAAGTAACAGTCTGGTAAGTTCAGAAAATTGCATCACTTCACTGTAATGCAGCCTTTAAATCCAGGAAAAGACAACACTTATGCCATATCAGGATATTTACAATATCCAAAATCTAAGACGATATCTACTGTCTCATATCACGATATCGATATAATATCAATATATTGCCCAGCTCTACTCAGAAGTCCATGCAAAGAAGGTATCAAGAATTTAAATCCTTTACAATACAAGGCACTAAGACATACTCCACATAATATTCACAAACGTAATAACATTTAACTGAATGAGTCCACAGTGGTGTCTCTCGCAATCCCTCTCTCCCCGAGATGAGCCCTCGCTTCGCTACGTCCTACTGGGATGTGCTGAATTATTTCACGAACCGCCGGCTTCTCTACGGAGCAAAGCATTCACTGTAACGTTGTGAAACGTTAGGACACCTCTCCGTGCGCACTTTTCCTCCTCCGGTCTCGCCAAGGCCCTGTAGGCCTGCGCCGTGATCCCATGAGACAGTGCTCGGCTGCGTGTGCATACATGCGTGTGCGGTCATGAAATATGTATGCGTGCGAACTTATCAGATTATATTTGTGTTTCTCGTGCTGGGAGGGAGTGCGTTTGAATGTAGATACACGTTCATGTCCGCAGTGTCTGACCTTATATATGTGTGTGTGTGTGTGTGTGTGTGTGTGTGTGTGTGTGTGTGTGTGTGTGTGTGTGTGTGTGTGTGTGTGTGTGTGTGCGTGTCCTATGTGTGACGGTAATCCCTGTGCATTCGCCAGCCAGCTCCAGTCACGGTCAGTTAAGGAGGGTCTCTCCCTGATGCCAGTACACCAACAGAGCAAGCCTAAATCAGGCTGACACGCTCCTGGCACACCCTGCACCAGCGGCAAATTGTTCTTGACAGTATCAAATGCATCCCATCGGGTGTTCGACAGTAGGCTAGTCCAGTTCCCCTGACCTGTTCTTCTAGCGCCACGTCTAGGGCAGGGAGACAGGTTATATTGGAAGGAGAAAGCGTTATTATTGAAATGGGGTTGGTGCAAAGTGTGTTATTATTTCTCATTTCTGCCATGTCAAAAAATGTGATGAAAGTAATGTGTGACTGAAATGAACCTTAACGAAAGTTTAAAAAGGACAAGGGGGGATAGAAGTGCAAGGCAAGTGAAAGTTGTGGAGGAAGATTTTTTTTTTTTATTAAAAAACAAACTCAAAGGTGCAGATCTGAAAGAGGAACACTTCTTTTGTACACCCTCAATGAAACGGTGGGAGCTTGAGTTCTTTTTTTTTTTTTTTTTTGGTATCAGTACACTTTCCTCAGGGCATCTAAGTGAAATACATTTTAAAGCTTTTCTTAAATTTCCACTGATAGTAGCTCCTCAGGCCTTCAGATTCCTGACACGCGCTCACTCTATTTACATGAAAGGTGATTCATTGATACTTTTATATGGTGAAAAAGACAGCAACATAAAGATATTTAAAAAAAAATAAAATATATATATATATTAGGGCTGTCAATCGATTAAAAAAAATTAACTAATTAATCGCACAATTTGCTGTAGTTAATCGCGATTAATCGCGTTTTTAAATTGAGATGCTTGTAGTAATGGATATTTAAATGCTAAATCACTTAACTTTGCAAATATGAAGAGAAAACAAACAAGGAAAGGTTCTGCTAAGTTCAGAATGTTTAATGGCTTATTTAGTCCTGCTGAAGGCTGCTGAAACGGCTAGAAACTGTCCGACTTGAGAGCAGATTTTTGTCACCACCCCCAATATTAGCCACCTAATATACCATATTCTGAATAATATACAAATGTGTGTATACATATATATATATATATATATATATATATATATAGAATATAAATTACAATCTAGGCAGTACTTAATATCATGAATATTATAATATACATAGTGTTTAATCTGAATGACTAAGCAAAGCACATATATCTAAACACAGATAAATATCAATATCAATGTTACACATTAAACCAGTAACCCAAAACCACAAAGGTGTATGTTGGCCTAAAGTGAAAACATTGAGTGTAGTTTTAGATAGCGACGCTGTGCACAGCAATCCATTACCAATGTAAAGCGATTGACTACATTTCCCTTCCAGCACCGCAACCAGGAAGTAGCTTGTGTGACAGTGAGACGCACCAATTTCAAACATTTACTGGAATATAGTCACGGATACTATAGAGTCGACTAGTACTAGTACTAGTACTCGGTCCCGTTTATAGCCCGTGCTCATTCATTTCTGGATTCTAACACATCATCTTTTTTCTCTTTTGGGATCTTACTGGTCCATGTTTAAACTCTTGACTGGCCCGTAGGTCTACTTCAATCAGGTAAGTCCCTCCTAGAGTAGCGCCGCCTGCTCTTATGGAGACGTATTACGTTCTCAGCCGCCACATGAAGTAAACAAACACAGCTGCGTTAATTTCGTTAATTGTTTTTAACGAGTTAAATATTAAAAAATTAACGCAAATATTAAAGCGTTAATTTTGACAGCCCTAATATATATATATATATATATATATATATATATATATATATATATATATATATATATATATATATATTTAAAAAAAAATTAAATTGTTGCAACATAAGATTTATAGATCCGGGGTCAGTTCATTTTCTGTAAGCAGACAGACATTTCCATGTGCATTTAAAATGTGATTACTTAAGTCCAATAAAGAAAGGAAGCAGTGTGTGCCAACAATGTTTGCTGATTGCAAATGAGCAAGCAAGGTGCAGAGGAGCCCCAGTAGATTTGCATCTCAGTGCAATACCATTATTCTCCAAGTCAGCATCATGACGACCAAGGAATGAACCGGCTGCTCAGTTCGATGTGGATGTGCAGTACCACTGGTGGCTCAATATATCAAACCAAACTCCAAACTAGGGCTGCACAATATATATATATATATATATATATATATATATATATATATATTTTTTTTTTTTTTTAATCGTCATCGTGATATCAACTGGCTGAAAGATACTGTGAGATTTTTTACGTTAGTTGAAAGGAAATGTCAGTAGACAACTGCACTTTAAAGTGTAACTGTCATTCGTTTTAGTGGCGCCTGTTATTGTCAATTCAATGTTCAGTTTGTTCAATAAAAGAATGTTAGAAATGATTTGTTTTAAGTTCAACGAGAAATTTGTTGTATTTTAGGAGAATACTGAAAGCAAGAAAAAAGGCAAAACATCTGTACATCTGTTAATTTATTACAAGTAATATCGTTATCGCGATATTCAACAACGTTATCGCGTATCGCATATTCTCCTCATATCGTGCAGCCATACTCCATACCGAAAATATTCATTTGTAAAAAGTGTTACTTCGTCATTAGTTTATCTGGTCATTGGACATTTCTGTGCACCTTACTCCTTACCCCCCCACCCCTTTTTATTACATTGTTGACACTGGAAAGGAGTTGCTTTTAATCTTGTTGTACATGTGTATAATGACAATAAATGGCATTCTATTCTATTCTAGTCTGTGCAGCTTTCATATGCCGGTGCGTGTGACCCTTCCACTGAAACTTGCTGCCCAGGTCGCTGTTGCAAACGCCAACCAACGCATTTTAGTCAACAAGCCTAAATTAGGGACGTTCAATTCAATACCGCTCACGCCAGTGAAGCGAAAAAGGCTAATGTACTGACATATGACACATGGTTCACCATTAGCCTACAGTCTGACACAAAACCCCTGACCCCCACTTAATATGAATATTATGTGTGGATAAGCAGGTAAATGTCATCATGGCAGTCAGAAGGTCAGACATTCATTTCCAGGGCAGATCAACTGAATATAGTCATTGGTTATAAAGGATCCCTACAAAATATAGAAATGACTAGACAAGATGCATATCCACCTATACATTTTAATGTTACGTTTTGACCTTCCGTGCCAAGAAAATAGAAGTCAAAATGTCAAGAGTGTTAAAAAAAAAATGGTAACACTTTACAATAAGGTACACAAAAAATAGGTAGTTAATGATTAGTTACTGTTTTTGAAAGGGTAGTTACCCTTTTTCAGAAGGGTAGTTACCCTTTTTGAAAAGGGTAGTTACCCTTTTTCAGAAGGGTAGTTACCCTTTTTGAAAAGCTTAGTTACCCTTTTTGAAAAGGGTAGTTACCCTTTTTGAAAAGCTTAGTTACCCTTTTTGAAAAGGGTAGTTACCCTTTTTCAGAAGGGTAGTTACCCTTTTTCAAAAGGGTAGTTACCCTTTTTCAAAAGGGTAACTACCCTTTTTCAGAAGGGTAACGAATGGTTAGTTACCCTTTTTGAAAAAGGTACTTACCCTTTTTCAGAAGGGTAGTTACCCTTTTTGAAAAGGGTAGTTACCCTTTTTGAAAAGCTTAGTTACCCTTTTTGAAATGGGTAGTTACCCTTTTTCAAAAGGGTAACTACCCTTTTTCAGAAGGGTAACGAATGGTTAGTTACCCTTTTTGAAAAGGGTAGTTACCCTTTTTCAGAAGGGTAGTTACCCTTTTTGAAAAGGGTAGTTACCCTTTTTGAAAAGCTTAGTTACCCATTTTGAAAGGGTAGTTACCCTTTTTCAGAAAGGTAGTTACCCTTTTTGAAAAGGGTAGTTACCCTTTTTCAGAAGGGTAGTTACCCTTTTTGAAAAGGGTAGTTACCCTTTTTCAGAAGGGTAGTTACCCTTTTTGAAAAGCTTAGTTACCCTTTTTGAAAAGGGTAGTTACCCTTTTTGAAAAGCTTAGTTACCCTTTTTGAAAAGGGTAGTTACCCTTTTTGAAAATGGTAGTTACCCTTTTTCAGAAGGGTATTTACCCTTTTGAAAAGCTTAGTTACCCATTTGGAAAGGGTAGTTACCCCTTTTCAGAAGGGTAGTTACCCTTTTTGAAAAGGGTAGTTACCCTTTTTGAGAAGGGTAGTTACCCTTTTTGAAAAGCTTAGTTACCCTTTTTGAAAAGGGTAGTTACCCTTCTTGAAAAGCTTAGTTACCCTTTTGGAAAGGGTAGTTACCCTTTTTCAGAAGGGTAGTTACCCTTTTTGAAAAGGGTAGTTACCCTTTTTCAGAAGGGTAGTTACCCTTTTTGAAAAGCTTAGTTACCCTTTTTGAAAAGCGTAGTTACCCTTTTTGAAAAGCTTAGTTACCCTTTTTGAAAAGGGTAGTTACCCTTTTTGAAAAGCTTAGTTACCCATTTGGAAAGGGTAGTTACCCTTTTTCAGAAGGGTAGTTACCCTTTTTCAGAAGGGTAGTTACCCTTTTTGAAAAGCTTAGTTACCCTTTTTCAGAAGGGTAGTTACCCTTTTTCAGAATGGTAGTTACCCTTTTTCAGAATGGTAGTTACCCTTTTTCAAAAGGGTAGTTACCCTTTTTGAAAAGGTTAGTTACCCTTTTTGAAAAGCGTAGTTACCCTTTTTCAGAAGGGTAGTTACCCTTTTTGAAAAGGGTAGTTACCCTTTTTCAGAAGGGTAGTTACCCTTTTTGAAAAGCTTAGTTACCTTTTTTGAAAAGGGTAGTTACCCTTTTTCAGAAGGGTAGGTACACTTTTTGAAAAGCTTAGTTACCCTTTTTGAAAAGCGTAGTTACCCTTTTTGAAAAGCTTAGTTACCCTTTTTGAAAAGGGTAGTTACCCTTTTTGAAAAGCTTAGTTACCCATTTGGAAAGGGTAGTTACCCTTTTTCAGAAGGGTAGTTACCCTTTTTCAGAAGGGTAGTTACCCTTTTTGAAAAGCTTAGTTACCCTTTTTCAGAAGGGTAGTTACCCTTTTTCAGAATGGTAGTTACCCTTTTTCAGAATGGTAGTTACCCTTTTTCAAAAGGGTAGTTACCCTTTTTGAAAAGGTTAGTTACCCTTTTTGAAAAGCGTAGTTACCCTTTTTCAGAAGGGTAGTTACCCTTTTTGAAAAGGGTAGTTACCCTTTTTCAGAAGGGTAGTTACCCTTTTTGAAAAGCTTAGTTACCTTTTTTGAAAAGGGTAGTTACCCTTTTTCAGAAGGGTAGGTACACTTTTTTAAAACCCTTTTTCAGAAGGGTAACTACCCTTTTCAAAAAGGGTAACTACCCTTCTGAAAAGGGGTAACTACCCTTTTCAAAAAGGGTAACTAAGCTTTTCAAAAAGGGTAACTACCCTTCTGAAAAAGGGTAACTACCCTTTTCAAAAAGGTTAACTACCCTTTTCAAAAAGGGTAACTAAGCTTTTCAACAAGGGTAACTACCCTTTTCAAAAAGGGTAACTAAGCTTTTCAAAAAGGGTAACTACCCTTCTGAAAAAGGGTAACTACCCTTTTCCAAAAGGGTAACTACCCTCCTGAAAAAGGGTAACTACCCTTTTCAAAAAGGGTAACTAACCATTCGTTACCCTTCTGAAAAGGGGTAACTACCCTTTTCAAAAAGGGTAACTCCCCTTCTGAAAAAGGGTACCTACCCTTTTCAAAAAGGGTAACTACCCTTTCAAAAACAGTAACTAATCATTAACTACCTATTTTTTGTGTACCTTATTGTAAAGTGTTACCAAAAAAATCATTCAACGTTGTAGTCTGAGTCTGTTTTTTTTAAAGTCTGAACCTGGACACCATTGTCCCCATTCTTTCCACCCACGCTGATCAGCTTTCAAACTTGTATACCGTTTTCCCAATGTGTGGTACGTTTCCCTAATAGTCTAAATGCGGCTGTTTTCCACTGTTGCCAGGAGACAAGGTTAGTGCCCATTTTGATGAATGCAGGCAAAACGGTGAACATTGTACAGTATTGTTTTTTTTGCTGGGCTTGAAAGTTGCACTCTGCCAAAACATCAGGGATTGAATTCGTACATCATCAACTGTCAGCCATCAACGTTAACAATGCAGAAGTGCCCCTATGATGCGAGGAAAGCGCACCACCGCAATTCATATTCATGTTCTCATCCTTGTGTAAGGTTTACAGAACCTTCAAGACGGTAGAATGTCCCAATAGCATCAATTTCAAGTGTAAAGTGATACATCAACCTCCATCAATCCTGAACTTCTAAATCCAGCACACAAAGACAGCTTATCTCTTTCTGTCACATACACAATAGACTAAACTCATGGACCTTTACCTCTGGCCGGAACTTTAATCCCCTTAGACAAGAAAGTCAAACCTAATTCTTCTTCTTCTCCCCCCCAAAAAAAACTGTGCGTCCTGAACCCGGCCCTGAGATGATTATCTAAAGGTCAGTGTTCTCTCTTCTCATCCCTCACTCCATCATCCAGAGTTTTCCACCAGTTAGCACAGCGGCATAAAGAGCCCGGGTCACCCCGAATACTGAGTGTCTGAGTGCCTATCACGGCTCCCCACATCAGCCATCGGCCTTGCAGAAACGAGGGTTCTTGCCCGAGAAATGAAGTATGGATTTCTAATTTAGGGGGATGGTTGGAGATGTGGGTCAAAGTTGCATTCATTTCAGCCCCATCGCGCCTTCGATCACTCTTTGGTTGAGAAATACACATTGGGCTGAGCCGATAATGGATGAGGGGGCCATCGACGGTCGGGGTAGATGAGATGTTTGCATTATGTATTAGCTTTATCCCGTGAATGAGTAGCTGTGAAGATAATCACTATGTGATGATCATCATTTCTTTTGTTCCCAATGTGCCCTCTCGAAATGGTTGTTACATAAACTGTACACTCTCCGTCTTTTGTGCGACAGAGAATGGGAAAGAGAGAGAGAGGCTGATGTCCAGAGAGAGAGAGAGAGAGAGAGAGAGAGAGAGAGAGAGAGAGAGAGAGAATGTCAGTTATAGACAGTATGAGCCTGATCTGGTGGGAGATTTAAGGAACACAATGCATACTTTTAAAATCTAAAATTCAGAGTACCCACTCTAAATACAGAGACAGTGTACAACTTGCCTGTCAAACCACACTAAAATCTTTTGAAATCACTTCCTTCTTTTTTTTTTTTTTACTCCTGCCTCGCACACTGCAGCTGCATTTGGAGTAGTCATCCTCGACTGTCAGCCATTTTCTCACCGCGGCGCAGCCCAGCCAGACACGTGTGATCTGCCTGAGAGGAGTTCTCGCACCTGCCTGGTTCAGGAGCGGAGGTCAACCCCAAAGTCTTCCTGGTACTAAATTTATCTCGCTGACACGCGTGAAGGTTCACATCACCCTCTTAGTCATGGCAGAGTAGAGAGCCGACCCTCTAACAACAGTGAAGGACACCGCTTCTAGCTGTTTTCTGCGAAGCTGCCGAGCATTGTGGTGCTGAGGAGAAGTCGGCATTCAAACTCATCTTAAATCAGCAATTTATCAGGTGTCACAGGAGGCAGGCACTCCTACACCAGGCTTGTTAGATCTGCTGCTGTAAAAACCAATGTCAGGGCCAAGACGGATTGTTCATGCACTGAACAGAGCGCTGTAATGGATCAGTAATATGTCGGAAATTGGTGAGGTACATTACCACTGAGAGAGGAAAGAACAAATAAATGCCCTGCTGCATTTGGTGCTGTCGTATGGTCTTTGCAGGTTCATAGTCATTACAGTCACTAATAAGAAACCATTGCCACTGACTAATGAAGTGCATCCAAATATTTCTTGTGAGGCTGTGACACGTAGACAGCATGAAATCCACTGTCTTAATCAGGAAAAAAACAGACCTCTCAGAAATGGGTTCAAGTGATGCTAAAGATGTTTGTTTTGCAATGTCTTGCATTGCCATTGGTGTGATATTCTCAGTAATGTACTTCTTTTTGTACTTTTTTTTTTCCTTGTCACCCATAAAAAACTTTACACCCATAACAGTGGAAAACAGAAAGGGCATAAAGGCAAGAGGAGTCATTTCCTGTCAGAGTGTGGCACACACACACACACACACACACACACACACACACAAAACAAGTGCACACACACACACACACACACACACACACACACACACACACACACAGAGACATTATCTTGAGGCGATGGATCATGTAAATGGCATTTTGTCTACATTATGAGAATGTGGAAGATGTTTTTCTGCATGACTGAGGCGCTTATCAAGTGGGACTGTCTGTACCACCAACTCAATATATTTCATCTTCAGAGATGAGGCTGGGAGGCTGGAGTGGGTGAATATTCCTGGATGCTTGTCTGGATGTTTGTGTGTGAGCTGAGGGGGATGCAAGCGGTTTGGGAAATAAAATAACTCTTTTTACCAGACCTCATTCGCATCAGAACTCAAGGACAGTATGGACTCCAGCAACTGTACTGAACTGCATGGATGACAAATTTGAAAAAATAGCATTCATTAATTCGGCCACATCATTTTACTGAGAACATGACTCAATATTGCCTTCATTTAAAGGAGCAGTGTAGGATTTAGGGAGATATGTTGGCATATTTTTGTTTTCATTAGCTTAGAATGAGCACTTCATTTCTTTTTGTTATATATATATATATATATATATATATATATATATATATATATATATATATATATATATATATGTCCAACTATTAGTCTCATCTGATATCCCTCTTTATGATTATACAACTGCATTGATTAAACTTCATCTGCCGTCACCTCCTCACATTAAAAAAGAATTGTGTGAGCTCACTGCATACTGTATAGTGGTCTACATTATCAAAGCAAGCTCAGTAGTCCAACCCAAAAGGTCTGATTAATGCAGTGTGAATTCTCACATGTGTACGCCTCCCTTGCACCAAATGGAGGGGTTATGCTTATGGCAGAGATCCAACTCTGATGACAATTGTCCAATTTACAGAGAGGATAATTCTGTGAAGCCCAAAGCAAATGATAGGGTGCTGTAGAGGATGATTTATCCAGACGCTGTTGGCGCAGGGGTCGAGCTTTCCACTGTTATGAGATGCAGGATAAGAAAGAGCCTTGTTAAAAAACATGCTGGTTTGAGAGAAGTAGTTCTGAAGTGCTGCGCGTAAGAAAGTGAGAGGCATCTGTGGCTATTTGGGGTCGGGCGGGGGCGTTTAAGGCGATGACATGGAGTGTAATCTATGAGTGGTGAGAGAAGGTTGACAGAAGGTGAGAAGATAGAAATATGTGTCACATGTCAAACTTAAAGATAGAAGTAAAAATAATAGCCTCCAAGTGAAACACTATACTGTTTACAACAGCAGCTATAATAGCTCTTTTGTGCGATATAGCGCCTTACTATGAGCTCGCAACTGGGAGAAGAGATGATGGAGTAATTGAGACCCCCTAATGCCAAATCAAGAACCTGGACCTTCTTAGCCTGTCACAGCCTGTTGAGGGAAATACCAGCCTACTGTTACAGCCCAACTGCCCATAACTGCCCACTTGTGTATTTCATACAAATGTGTATGAAATAATTGTCTTACTCAGCAGCGCCGGTAACAACAACAGAGATTACGTCACCAGCTGGCCAGACCTGAACCCCCCCTCTACTTCACCAACCACCAGCACACACACTGACCATGCATGTACCATGCGATACATGTGATTGGCAGAGAGATGACTAGTCTGACTCAACTGATGTACTGTACATTGCCGGGTTAAAGCCTGGCATCTGGCGTGTGTAACCCTCCACTGTTGCTCTCTCTGCTATCGGGGCTTAGCGCCCCCCCAGGACGGTTGTGATTGGTTTAAAGAAATACAAACAAGAGAACAACAGAGCATTTCAATTATCCCAGAAAAGATAGGTGGTGTAGCCAAACCGTACTCCAGCACTGACACAGCGCTGTGGAGATAGGTCTGGCAATGCGAGACACATATTATATCATATTAAATCCTGGAATGTTACAATTGTATTTCTTTACAAATCGTTACAAATGTTGTATCTATTACTTCATATATTTATTAAAACTACTTATGGTGAGTTGGCAACAATAATCACAATATACAGTAAAATTGCACCTGGTTCTTGCAAAATACCTCCAGAATTGTATGTCCTTTTTGGACAACAAACCAGAGGGCTGGTCCATACTTTCCAAGTGTATATGGTGCAAGTCATCAAGAAAGCGACATAGCAGATAGACTGTAACATCTTGAGGATGCATTAGTAAATACCAACAGGACATTTTCAATTTCGCTCTCCAGTGTACATCACAGAACTCCATTAGGTTTGCCTATTACCACCAGTTCCCACTCTGTATCCTCACTCAAAAAGACCAGAATGCCGACACTGCTGTAGCTTCAAATTTCACAATTTTTATGGATAATTAAGAATAATCTTTTTTTTTCATGTACTCTGGATTTTTATGGCGGGTTGTAAGTTCAGGCAGTTATTGACATTGCTTCGACGTTTATAGTGCATGTATTATTGTATGCGCACAGCCCCTGCCAATGGTGGACTACACGAATGCTACCTTTTTTTTTATTACTTCAGTTAATAAAAATAAGACAACTAAATAACCCAGATTTTGTTGGACTACAACATAAATTGTCCCTGTGCAGACCTCATTGTCTTTTTAAATAATTTTGTGTGCATCATTACGCAGAGAAAACATGGTGATGGGTATGAATTCAACACAAAAAAGGGAAATTATCTTGTAATTGTAGCCTATTCAGAGAGCTGGATTTTCTGCACACCCCAGGCAAGAGCAATATATTCACAATGCTCCTTTCAAGGCTGCAACTGGTCACGAAAATGAAAAAATAAATAAATAAATAAATGATTTGGCCCCATCCATGTGCACCTGTAACTGGAGCTGGAAACTGTCTGAAATCTAGGAAAAGCAAGTAACAAATGTAAAGCCTAATATATGATTGTTTTGTTCAGCAATATAACACTGTATGATAAGAGGTGTTTGAAAGTTATGAACCGACAAAATTATTTTTTTTATTTCAATCACTGAGACATCAGTTCAACATCAGACATACAAGGTTTAATCTTTGTCCTGTATAGCCTTTCAAAACTGTTTCCTCTTCAACCAAGTCGACTATAGAACAATTTTACCTGCTAAATGCAACAACAAAAAAATGCAGCGGCACAAAATGTTGCAGCCTTGAGCCTCCACTTAATATTCAAAAACAGGCACATCACGAAAA
This sequence comes from Perca schrenkii, assembly GCA_025617405.1. Taxonomy (NCBI): domain Eukaryota; kingdom Metazoa; phylum Chordata; class Actinopteri; order Perciformes; family Percidae; genus Perca; species Perca schrenkii. Next base: position 7,470,735 of record CM046788.1, read on the forward strand.
CGTTGGTACTGTAAACCAGCACCTTCAACGGCAGTAGTCCAATAGCGCAGTGGAGTCATGGGTCCAAGGCCATAACAGTGGTTTGTGAAGATACAAAAAAAATAACTGGAATAGCATATCAATAAATAAATGAATAAAAGTGGATGAATTAGAGCTGGGCAATATATCGACTTAATCATTATATCCACATTACTGATGATTATTTATCAAAAATCTCATTGTGTTAATATTTTGTGAAAACACCAATAGTCAACACTGCAATATCGTTTGCGGTATCGATATCGAGGTCTTTGGTCAAAAATATCGTGATATTTGATTTTCTCCATATCGCCCAGCCCTAGGATGAATCATCTAATGCTGAGTCACTGTAATGAGTGAGAGGTTATATTGACTTCTAATCTGACTTGTCCCACAGATTGATTGGATCATTCATATACATATACAGCACTGTCAAACAGCTGACAAGGATCAACTGACCAGCGCTTGCTCCTCTTGTTCACATTTACCTTCACATGAGAGCTGCTCGATTAGTGAAAAAAAAAATCATAATCACAATTATTTTTGGTTGATATTGAAATCCCAATTATTTAACACGATTACTCGTTGACTTTTGGAAAGATGTTGCAATTATTCAGCTTAAAAAACAACAACAGTGAAACAGTTGAACAAATCAACAGTGAAAACACCTTGAACTGTGTAACGTTCCCTTCGTACTTTTCCCATTTGAATTTTTTCGTTCTTTTTCCATTCAGAACACAAGACAAAATACGAGTTTACTTACAAAACGTAATGTGCAAAATAATCGATTATTCCATTTTTGTGGTCATTAGGAGCTGAAATTGTTAAACTGGTAAATTAAAATTCCGATTAACTGCACAGCCCTACTTCACATGGCTCTCACTTTAGTCCCTGTTCATACTATGTCTCCACACTTCCTCTACTCACCCTTGTCCTCTGATCTGTGGCCGAGGAATGGGTATTTTTGAAAATGGATGTCAGCAAGAGGGACATCTGGATTTAATACAGACTCATTATTGTGATAGATGCTGCACAATTCTGCCACTCACTGCAGACATAAGAAGATTCAACGGCATGCTTTATGGTTCATCAAAACCTCAAAGGGAACTTTTAAGTCCCTTTATAGATCTCCCTTGTGCTTTCGCTTGTCTTTCAACTTGATCCTGACAAATAGGCCAGAATAGTTGCCCTGCAAAGAGTTAGTGGGAAGGTTTTCTGGAAGACTTTCTCCCTTTTTTATTGGCTGTGTTGTACGAGGCATGATCGATAGGATCAATATTGCAACGGGGATACATTAGGGTCTTTAATCTCCCAGACGGAGAAGCGTGAGCGGAATATCAGACACGTGTGGGCAGAGTTAAGGTAAGTATTGTTGAGGGATTATAGGAATGATATTGCATTTTGGTAAAGACATTGCTATATCTGGTAATCGAGCTGTCACTGGAAACAGACACAGGGTTGCAAATAGAAAAATGTAATCAGAACTAGGATTGAATTTGTCAGCTTTGTTTTCTTGAACATGCACGGGTTTACGTTCATAAATCACAACAGTTTTACCTGTGGCAATCCTTTATATGCAGAGAATTTAATAACAACATACCCTGTTTGCTTTGGTAATGCTCTCTGAGCAATACCGCTCTATTCCGAAAACAATTCAGAATTAATGAAATGGCTTACTATGCGTATTGTTCAGGGGCAGAAGAAGAGTGAGAGTAGTTTTTCACGTGGGAACCATAATAGCGCAACCCTTAGGGCTCACGGTGATTGATACTGTAACACTTCCTGAATTACATATCAGTGACAGGATATTCCGGACACCTGAAAAAAGGGAAGGATCTCAGAAAGATCACCCTACAAAAAAATCATTTCTCATTTGCCATCATTTGTTTTTCGCCGGGTGTTCAATTTGCTGGTACAAATTCAGCAGGAGAGTGCATAGGGTCTGATTAGAAGCAGAGGTGATCATTCATACTTCAGCTGGAGACATTGCCGTTTCCTCGTCCTGGGGAAAACGGGACTTACCCATTCAATTACCAAAGCCACTTTTCACCGCACTGGGGAAATATAGGAAATTCCTACCAACATATATGTGCCGCTTACCTTGCATGGCAGCGTGATCGCGTGAGAATCGCGGGATCACATATCACGCAAACATCCATCTTGTCAGGCATAATGCCTTTGTGTATTGGCAGCTCCGGGCGTGGTTAAGGTGGCCCTGCCCTTTCCCAGAACCGATTCCAAAGACCACTTCTCAGATGGCTCTGTGTAACAAACCGTCTGGCCGGTCAGGTCAATGTGCTGCTGCTGTCAGAGTCAGAGTGAAATCCCCCAAAAATAACTACTACGTTAAAGGGGCTAAATTACATGGTATTGGATCATTGCATTGAATTCAATTCAATTAAATTTTATTTATAGTATCAAATTATAATAAGAGTTATCTCGAGACACTTTACAGATAGAGTAGGTCTAGACCACACTCTATAAATTCCAAAACCCCAGCAATAACAGTAATTCCCTCAAGAGCAAGCATTAGCAGTGGCTATTGCGACAGTGGCAAGGAAAAACTCCCTTGGTAAAAACTTGGTATGCATGCTTGGTATGCTTGGTAATGCAGTAAGAACAACTCTACACATTGCCTGGAAGAACAGTTCCTCCAAACACAGTGTACTCTGCATGAGGCATACATATGGCTTTGTGTTATGATCTGTGATGAAATACAACAGCCATGTAGAGACTCCACTGCCAGTGGCAAAGTGATGTCCTCTACATAAAACAAGTCGAGTACACAGCTACAGTACAACAGCTTTCTCTGCCTGAATGTACGCGCCCAAGTGAGCCCTGATAAAAGATTCATTAAAAAGCCATTCTTTCCATGTGTTATCTGCTTAGTATTAGAAAGTGGGACCTCTGTTGTATTTGTACAGCAGGCTCACAAATGGACACTGTGTACATGACGTACTGTGATTATGCGGTTATGAATACTGTGCATATGGCGGTCAGATGCTGGCATTTATAGAGATTTTGTTTGCCTTGAGAGCTGGTAGAACAAAAAAAAGACATTACGTGTTTGTTTCTTTTTAAAGTCACAGGTTTGATCGTGGTTTTAGCCATGCTAGCATCATGGGCAAATTCCGAGTTCATGCAAATTCTGTCTCTCTCTTTTTTTTTTTAATCAGACATTTAAAAAAATAATACATTTTAAGCTATAATTGAAATACCATGATATTTTTTCCTGACGGTTACCATACCGTCAGAATCTTATACCGGTCCATGCCTACGTCCCCTCTGTTTCAACCCAGTTTCAAGGCAGTTCGTTAAATGGTCACGTTTACCTCGTTTTTTTTCCTGGTGGTCAGCACGTTTTTTAAACTAACATGTTTCAGTGGGAAGCATCTTTCGTGATCACAGCACGACTACGGGTCAAACAACACAAGAATTTCACCCGGGAGACCGAGGATCGTCTCCCGGGTGTGACTTTTCCTTTCACTGATGTTCTTTTCCTAAACCCAACCGTCCCGTTGTTGTCGCGAGTCCCCCAGAGAAAGCGGATCGTGTCCCGGCGTGAGACGTGTCCTTTCCCTGTTCTTCTTTTCCTAAACCCAACCTCTGTATAGATGCTTCCCATTTACGTGCTGAGCACCATGACAAAAGAACGAAATAAACGTGTCCGTGTACACGAATCAATAGATTACATGATCATTTCACGAACTGCCGTGAGACCGTGTTGGCAGTTTTTCTCCCTTAACGACAGCAATGGTGGTAAAGTGGTTGCAACTGTAGTTACTTTCCAAAACCCCACGCAGACAACGCTGCAGTTGCAGGCTCGCTGCCATATTATTGCCTATGTTGATGAGCCGGAAGCGGCCGAGACACGCTATATGTTCTCCAGTAACAAAGAAAGAACGACAACAAATTCAAACTTATAGGTCCCATGACATGGTGCTCGTTGGATGCTTTAATATAGACCTTAGTGGTCCCCTAATACTGTATCTGAAGTCTCTTTTATATAGACCTTAGTGGTCCCCTAATACTGTATGTGAAGTCTCCTTTATATAGACCTTAGTGGTCCCTAATACTGTATCTGAAGTCTCTTTTATACAGACCTTAGTGGTCCCCTAAATCTGTATCTGAGCTATTGAGGAGGAGGAGGGGGGGGTGGCTTTGTATGTTCAAACTCGCTGTTCTGTCAAATAAAGGCCTAAAAACTTTCCCAAAAAATTATCTATAAAAAAAAAAACACTTAAATGTTGCAAAGTTAATGGGAGCCGCTGCCCGCTGCATATGCAAAAAAAATAAACGGAACGTGTGAAAATATCCTAACGGTAGGTTATCCCCACACATGCTCCTATATTCATTTCACAGTTTGCACACTTTTATTTTGATTCGCAAATGCGAGTAGAAGCCCTGCTTCCTAGTTCGTTTTGGAGCCAAACCATAACATTATGCAACGTTAGGTTTGTAAAACAAGATAAAACGACAGCTACAGTCATGACGACGAGACGAGAAATGCACTTCATATTCTAAATCAATTGGCAAAAAAATTGAAACATTTGAGTTGTTTTTTCCACCTGGATCTCTACGCTCCTCTACGTCATTTCTCCTCTACTCTTCCTGCTTTTACTTGTGTCACTCAGCGGTGACCGTCGGCCGATCGGACTCACACATCCCCCCCCCCAACATCCCCCTCCCACACACACAACACACACACACAAACACATCTTATCCCGTTGCCTACAGATTCTGCATTCATATGCAGATATCTGTTTATAGACTAATAGACCAAATATCTGCAAAACTAATGGCATTCCCATCAGCCTCTACTGTACTTTGTGTTTAGTGCTTATTAGCAAATGTTCGCATGTTGCATTATACCTACTAAACATCAGCATGTTAGCGTTGTGATTGTGAGCATATTAGCATGCCGATGGTAGCATTTAGCTCAAGGCACAGGGTCTAAGTACAGCCCCACAGAAGCTTATTGAAATCCATGTTCTCTTTCATTGACAGTTTGGAACTCGTACTGAAGTAGGTCGGTAAAAGTCTGAAAAACAGTGCATGGAGTAAGCTAACTTCTGCAGGTGGGATGACAAAAAGGTACCAAGTCACCAAGGATCACATTCTCAACATTATACTTGCTGTCACACACACACACACACCAGCATATAAACATTGTGTTCCTGAGAGCAAACGGCACAATGTGTGACATCTTGGCAGGAGACAACGTGACTCCATCGCTTTGAGCAAAGCTGTAGGTGGCCTTGTCTTCTGCTTAACCCGATGACTGACTCCCCTCACATGGCCTAAAACACAGCCATACACAAGCAGAAATGCACGCGTGCACGCTCGTGTGTCCCCCCCCCACACACACAAACACACACACACACTCATACCTCCAATGTCACAAGTGCAGAGCAGGGCGCCCCGGGCACTAACAGGGGGAGCTCAGGGCCCTTGATGAGCAACCGAGCGCAACGGACAGAGAGAGAGAGAGAGAGAGAGAGAGAGAGAGAGAGAGAGAGAGAGAGAGAAGGGGGGGGGAGGGCAGCGCTCGGAGCCACAGTGCAGTCACAAGCGCCGAGTGATGAGAGAGGACAAGGTCACAGATCATAGACGAGGGAGATATGGGCAGTCATATTCGGCAACATACCTCCGCGCCCACCACCCCTTCCCCCAGCACTTCACACAAACTAGTGCCCGCAACCCGAACCCTATGACAAACACCTGCGCGTATGCTTTTTAGCCCTATATGTATCAAAGGTATAAGCAGATACCAGTGTTGTAATGTAACGGAGTACAAATACTTCGTTACTGTACTTAAGTAGAAATTTCACGTATCTGTACTTTACTTCGCTATTTAAATTTATGTCAACTTTCACTTTTACGCCACTACATTTCCTAGATAAAATGTATACTTTTACTCCGTTATATTTCCACTAAGCATCTTCGTTACTTGTTACTAAAAAATAAAATTAGAAGAAATGTGTGCGACTGCAATAAGGGAGGTTTGGCAAATCACTGCTCCTAGATTGCATTACGCACGCTCCGCACACCGCGCGCTCTATTTCAGCGCTTGTTTGTTGCAAACCGCCATGGAAGCATGAGCACCTACTGGAGCACCTACTGGAGGACCTCCCGTTATCGTAGACGACCAGGATCGACATAAGCGATGGCCCCCCCGGGGCCAGTAAATACGTATGTCGGGCTGGTTGCAGCCACAGTCACTGGTGTGTGCGTTACTTCACGCAGCACATGTAGCCTACTGACTGGAAACGTTACCGAGGAGGATTATTTACCGCCGATGGCGCAGATGAACTAAGGCTACACTCGTTACTGTAAGTAGGTAGCCTACAAACAAAACCTCCATGATTAAAGAGTCAATACTTATCAATAACCCACGTACCTGTTCTACAGGCAGAAACACGTAGAAACCCATATCTCAGTCTGATCTGTCTGCGCTGTCCACTCTGGTCCACCGCGCTGTGCAAACACAGCTCTACTCTGCAAACAGCGACTTTACAAACGAGCTAAAATGAAAGATGTCAGTTTGTAGTCTAACTGTTTGTCTTAATTTGCAACCAATCTTGAACTTTGGACAAACTATTGTAAACGTAGCTGCTGTCTAAACGAGCCATCCTCTCGCTGGAGCGGTAAACCTATGGAGGTATTTCAAGACCAAAACAAATACACGTGGCTATTTAATATGCACGTGAATGACGCGTTCTTCATTGTTGATGATGTTGCCAGTTGTATTATTTAGCAACAGAATCGTCTTATTTCAAATTAGGCATACAGGACTAATCTGAGATCATTTTCTAGTTAAGTAGCCTATCTAGTTATCATTATGGATTTTCCATGTTTTTAGGGGTTTGCTTACTAATGTAAAAAATATAGCATTAATTTAGTAAGAAAGTGAAAATATCAAGATGACAAGATGATGCGTATTAGGTATAATTTTATTTTCTTTATTTGAATGTAGTTGATGACCCCTGGTCTAGCTTTGCTGCTAATGGCACAACATCCAGTGGCAGTGGCTAGCTTTTTTCCTGCTTTTTTGTCCTTTTCCAATCACACCTATGATATTTCTTTCAGGGCCAGTAAAAAATGTAGAAGGGGCCAGCAAAACTCTGATCTACTGGCCCTGGGGGCCAGTGGGGATTTTTTTTTATGTTGAGCCCTGCGACCACCCCGACAATAGTGGTGAACTCGGTGAACAGGGTAGTGGTGAAGATAACGTCATACACCCGTGTTGCAAGAAATGTTTCTGTACATTGATGTCAGCTCTAAACATATGCTGTTTGTTCTTTGAACTTAAGAGAATTGTGTCTGAAAAGTCCCTGAATATGCTTTATGCTTTACTATAAGAAAGCCACAATAAAAGTTCTAACCGCTTGCTTTTAAAAAAAAAAACTTTTACTTTTGATACTTAAGTACATTAAATATCAGAAAATTACTTTTGATACTTAAGTACAGTATATATCAGATACTTTAAGACTTTTACTTAAGTAATATTCTAAGATAACTTTCACTTCTACCAAAGTCTTTTTCTAGGACGATACTTGCACTTTTACTCAAGTATTGCTTTCTAGTACTTTATACAACACTGGCAGATACCCAGAAGACACAAATCAACCCACACACACACACATAATTAAAATAGTTTGATTTATTTATCTATTTCTGCTCAGGGGCACAAAAACCTTTGTTGATACAACATGCTAATGTATGCAAGTAAATATTAAAACTGGTCTAGCTTTTGTTAGCGCATGGCCTCATATGCTATGCTCATTTCTTTTTGTTTTTTTTTCATTGTTAGAACAGTGGAACAATTGCCCTGAGAGTGCTGATTTCAGATCTGTTTTGCTTAACCTTAACCAGTGCCCCTGACAGTCAACAGTGACACACCAGAGCTGACCTGAGAACAGTGCCTGGAGGCAGTTTGTTAAGCTCGCTGGCTGCTGAGTGCTTTGCAGACGGGTGCTGCCCAGAGTTTAAGTCTATTAGTTTGAGTTTATTTACAGCCAAATGCCCAGAGACCCGCCTCTGTAATGTTGTTTAGGTGGAAAATAAGAGCTGAAATTGAATGAAAAGCATCACACCGCATGCATAATTCATGGATATCATTATCAAGCGCATGCAGACGCACAGAAGAGCGCACGGTGAACGCATACTCGCCAACACAAACAGACAAAAAAACTAAAAAAAATCAACGAAAAACATACACACACGGGTCATTATGTGTGCTTATTATAAGGCCTTTTTGGTCATTTATCTTGGGCCAATTTTCCCAGCATGGGTCCTGTTTAGGCATACTACATCAACATCACACAGCAAGGAAGAAAGAGCAATAAAAGGGGATCTTTAGCAGCAAATCACAACTGGCGCTATTGAAGCAAATTGGCTTTGTTTTCCCCAGAGAGGATCCTGATGCATTTATATGGGTGATCTTGCCAGGAAAGTTTGACGACGAAATGTGTTTTCGTCGTGTGTGTGTGTGCATGCACGTACAAAAGAAAGAGGCAAATGAGGTTCAGAGAATCATAAAAGGAGGGCAATAGGGAAGGCGAGATGAAGGCGGGAAATTAGAGAGAGTGAAAGATGGCAGTGAGAGGCTCCAAGGAAAAATAAAGAGAGCAAGAGGTGAAATTAGTGTATTCTCTTTCTATAAATGTGAGCATTGGCCCTCTCCTCTCCTCTCCTCTCCTCTCCTCTCTCTCTCTCTCTCTCTCGGGCCCTTTTGACCTTAAACTCTCTTTGATGTACTTGTACCAACCTAAGCGGCTCGTCAAGTCCCTGCGCGGACGAACACACATATGTACACAAAATGACACACACGGGAACGCAGCACCGTAGTTTGAGAACGGATTTTACTTCAATGGTCTGGTGTCTGTGCGCGCACGCGCGCACACACAAACACACACACATATTTGTGCACGCATGCCACACACATTTGCTGGGTTACCATTAAGAGTGCTTACTGAAGCAGTACCCTGGAGAGAATTCAGGCAGGATTCTCCAGTGAATAGTGAGAGATTCTGGTCTCATTCAGCAGACAAATGAAGCGTGAGCAGTGTGAAGGGCACACACCCACACTTCCACGCACATTCATTCCTACGCTGAGCAGATAGACGCACATACTGCTTTGCAAAAGCTGGATGTATGCACGCACGCACACACACACAGTCCAGCGCTCAGTGCACTGTGACACTTCGCAAAGGAATGGAGCTACAGAGCACTTCCTAATTGATGTGAGGCAGCCAGCTGTGTTAGCCAGGGCAAAGGAGTGCAGAAGAAAAGGCAAGTGCATGGGCCTGGTATAACATACATACAACTAACATGTGCACACACACACACACACACACACACACACACACACGCACACACACACACGCACACACACACACTCAGTATCTGTACACGTCTTGAAGGCAGACAGTAGTTAAGTCTTTCAAACTCAGAACCAGCAACCGTTCACTGATTGATTGGGAATACACTTCACACACACTTGGTGCTGCTAAAATAACAGCTGAGAAGCGGAAAGAAGAAAACTTTCGAAGGAGGAGGTATTAAAAAGAAATGAGAGATGAAAGTGAATGGAGACGGCTCTCTAATGCTTTCCCTACTTCTCTCCTGAGATCCGTGAGCAAGCGTGTGTGTGTGTGTGTGTGTGATGGTGTGTGTGAGTACGTTTGGCTGGATGGAGCTCTCCGAGAGATGAAGAGCATTGTTTGAGACGTGCTCTTGTTATGTAGCGCGCCGTATTCGTAGACTTCTCACACTCGCTCTAACTCCCACGGCTCTCTCAACCTAATTGAAGCGCGGGCGCGTGATGTGATCTCAAGGTAAACACGGGGTGGAAGAATGAGATGTCGTTTTCAAATCGATTTAATATTGTGTTTTTTCCTCATCTTCCCATCAGCGTCAAATAAAGTATGAAACTATCGTGTGAAGTTCTACTGAAGCTGGAGGCAATGAATAAGGCATCTTATGTTTCTGGCAGGGATCTTGACAAAACTTGTCCTTTTTCATTAATATTGACCACCACCATCAATTCCAAGTATTCCTATTGGCTTGAAATGTTACATTTGCATTCGCATGAACTGGGGTAGACGCTCCATATTCATGCGCCATCTTAAAATACGTTAGCCGGTGAGGGACATACAGGACATACTGCTCCACCTTTTGCGTTTTCGCTGTCACATGATAAACTCCCAGGTGCTGCTAATGCTGCTAATGGGCATCGTAGCTTCCTGGCCCCGGCAAGTCTGAAGAAGGAAACATGGAGGACCACACGTATTCAAAATCCAAATTTCAGGAACAGGAGTCTTCTTCTTCACCCAGAAAAAGAAAAAGGAGATTGAAAAGAGCAAGAGACCGGCTTTTTGAAGCGTGAAGGCTACCGTAGCTGTAATACCTACTTTGAACTGCGTGGCGCCAGAGAGTTGATTGCGATATATGATCTCAACGCTAGATTGGAGAACTTCCCACACAATGGACCTTTAAATTTGAATATTTTTCTAGTTTATTTACTCCTTTATGACAGTAAACGGAACATTTGAGGACGACGTCATCTTGGGCTTTGGGAAACGCTGATCGACATGTTTCACCATATCCAAACGTTTTATAGACCAAACAACTAATCGACAGTTATTGACAATGAAGATAATAGTTAGTTGCAGCCCTAAAATTGATTATACCGGCATTAATCCACTGCGTGTATTCAGATTTTACATTTTGAAGAGGCCATGATCCTGCCTTGCAACAAGCACAACGGCACATGTGTCTCCCAACTAGGCCTGCACAATATGAGGAAAATTTCTTATTGCGATTATTTTGACTAGAGATGGCCCGATACCATTTTTTGCTTCCCGATACCGATTCCGATACCTGAACTTGCGTATCGGCCGATACCGAGTACTGATCCGATACCAGTGTGTCATATATTTTATTATGTTTTAACAAGTGTATACTACTATCCCTGTATGGATGTGATATGATTTCAATCTCTGTTGTCAGTCTGGCTCAGGTTAAACTCTTTGTAAAACATGAACAAATACAAACCATGAATGCTACAGAACTTTATTTTATTCTCCAGTTTGACAGTCGTCAGTTCTAACGAAAAAAGAACATGAATAAACTACTTTAACGTAGACTTTCGTTAGGGCTTTATTAAGTGGTATCGGATCGGTGCATAAACTCCAGTACTTACCAATACCAGCGTTTTAGGCAGTATCGGCCGGTATCGGACCATCTCTAATTTTGACTGATATTGCGATTGCGATATGATTCACGATATTGAAAGGAATGATCATGTTTGTATCATTATTCTCATTTTCATTGACTAATATTAAATCTTATATATATATATATATATATATATATATATATATATATATATATATATATATATATATTATAATGATTATAGTGTGATTTTTTTGCAAGGATCTGTACCAAACAAAGACGTTTTCTTCCTTCCTTGTAGGATAGGATTTGTAGGCCGGGACGTCTTTGCAGCACCTCAATACTTCATTCAAAATGGTTTGACACATATTTTGCCTTTAACAAATATCGCCCCCCCCCCTCTGTGTTTTGGATATTGCACTAGTCCGTATTGCGATTTCAATAAAATTGTGATTAGGGGTGTAAGAAAAATCGATTTTATTTTGCAATACTGTATCGATTTTTAAAAACGCAATATTGATTTTTTTTTTATTTAAATAACGTTTTTAGTTTACGTGCAAAAATATGGTGGTTCACGTTTATGTTGTGTTTAAACCCCCTACTGCTAGATGGCTATGCTGAGACACACCACTAGTGTCATTGCCTAACAATACCTAACAGTACCTAGCAGTGCCTAACAGTGCCTAGCAGTGTCTGACTTTTGCTAGAAGCTAACAATGTATGGCTGAACTTTGGCCTACTTTAGCATATAAACATTAGCTCACTAAGAACCTGTGAACCACAATCCCAAAGTGGCAGTTTTCTATGTACTGAATTGTTTACCTAAAGTAAACTTCTTGGACTTTTTTTTAATAATAGTTTTTCTAAAATTATACTTTACAAAAATCCCAATATATCACCTAACGCACAGTATCGAAATATATTGCGATATACTGAATCGTGACCCACGTATCGTGATACGTATCGTATCGCCAGATTCTTGCCAATACACAGCCCTAGTTGCGATTAATTGTGCAGCCCTACTCCCAACCTTCTTGTGATTCAACATGCATCAATTTCCCAAACAAACAATAAAGACCAAAATGGCTTGTTTGTTGGTAGATGTTCAATTAAGTGTGGCATTTTTTGAATTCAATCAGCTGTTAACATTTCAAATTCCTCCTGCATGGAGCCTTGGTGGACACTTCCCAATCAATCTGCAGACCTATAATAAAGCTGTCTCATCATGCCTTGGACTCTACGTGTGCATGCGTGTGTGCTACTGGAGCTGCAGGTAAAAGCTCAATCAGCCTGTCTGAGTAAGAGAAAGAGACGAAGAGGGAAAGCAGGAGAGGCAGAGACAGAGACAGAGAGAGAGAGCCCCTGGGCTCCAACAAACCTTTCTCCTTCATGCATTATCCTCAAATACTGTAAGTTCAAACACTTGGCAGTGATTCTTACATTCTAATGTATTCCTCCTCCCCATTTCCACCTTGGTCTTATCCTCTCTTTACTCCCTTGTGTCTTCCTTGTTTGTTTCCTTGCTTCCTCCGTTTCTGACCACTCTTCTCTTCCATTTTCCCCTCCCCTTACCTGCCTGAATCATTCTTGTGTCAGCCGTGCCTTTGTTGCTCAACAAGTTCAGTTTTTGTCTATTTTCCTTTTGGTTTTTAGCCGCAGCCCTCTCTTCCTTTCTCCTTCACTCCTTTCAGGAATCCCCAAACTGTTGCATCAACTTCTGAATGCGGTCGAAATCCCAGAAGCTCAACCCTCCTTTACCCTCCTTTTTTTTTCTTTTTTTTTTTTCCTTCTGCTGAGTTTTTTCATCTTCTAAAGTTAGCAGCTGCTAATCAAGATAAAGCAGTTTGAGTGGGAGACCAGGGCGCGCGCACACACACACACACACACACACGTATAAACACAAACATAAACACTTGTGGATGCTCTGTCTCTCTCTCTCTCTCTCTCTCTCTCTCTCACACACACACACACACACACACACACACACACACACACACACACACACACACGATAAAGGAACGAGAGGCAGGGCCTTGGGGTTGCCTGGAGCTGTTTCCCAATCAACGCCACTAGGGAGAACAAGAGAGACCTTCGGTGTCTACAGTGGGAACTCTAGTGTGGGCTTCAGACGAACACAGACACACGCACGCAAACGTACGCGCACACACAAAGACACACAGAGAGACACATACCTCAACGTTCACAAATAGACTCCTCTACTGAGGAACACATTTAAAACCGTATGACTTCTGAGGGCGTCTCTGATCAAACAGGCGACAGTCTGATGTGACTCATGCACAGTCATACACACGGAACAGCTTCCATATCTCTATTTGAAATATACAGATTTGCATCACACAGTGCAACGAGGCTTTGAACTGAAAACAAGTAATTATGTTTTCAAAAAGATAGTTTTTGGTTTTGCCTGGATTTTTGTTTTTGAGACAAAAGAAGCAAAGGCTTGAAAACGTGGCGTGCACGACTGCACAGATTCAGAGTGGCTGCTTAAGGAAATGAACATGGTGTGAGGGACTGTGTTTCCTGTTGGGTACACAACATCCCATCAGGCGTATTCGTGAGCCAGTTAGGGCTGTTTGGGCCGGCCATGCTGGGTCAAAGCCACTGGCTCTGTGTTTCCTGTACTGACTTTTCAATGTGAAAACGAACAAAAACGGAATTCAGTTCATTTTTACTTATTAAGCTATTCCTCAACAACTTCAGTAACTTGTATAAATGACTCACCCAAGCTTTTTTCTGGTTTGACCCTGACTTCTCATCCTGCTGGCCCACTTTATTAACAAAGTGTTATGCCGGCTGCACACTGCACGCGTGGCGTGAGCGTGTCAGCTGCGTGGCGTGTCCGTTTTTATTTCGGGATCCCATGTTAACAGGTTAGAGCTTGCACGCTGCCTGCGTGACACGCACGTCTCAGGCGCGGCCGAAAACGCGTGCATGCTAAAAAATAGGACCGATGAAAATTTTTCCAGGCAAAATAGAATACAAAAAGATGTTTGTATGTCATTTTGACACAAATACACATTAATAAATGACATCTTGATGTTTGAAAGTCTCTAGGTTTTGACATAAATGCAAATCTAAATGTAATTTAAAAAAATTATAATAAATAATTATCGATTTTCAAATATTGCACCAGTCAATACAGAACAGAATATTCTGCAACCTATTTTGCCGTCAATACTGCCGACGTTGTCTTTGCTGTAATCAAATCAGTGTATATGTATGTTTAACATTTTCATTTTATCAATGGGAATCATACATGTGTCCAGACAAGGCTGGCAGCAGCAGCGCCGCGTCAGACACGTTTCTGGTGTGCGAAGACATCGAAAAACGCCACGCAACTGACACGCCAACAGAAAGGCCACGCTCGTGCCACGCAGCCAGTGTGCAGCCGGCCCTAGACCGTATGGAGACATTGAGAGTGTATTTAACTTCCCTATTCTGGGTCTAAAGATCTAGTCTAAAGATGTTACAATGGCCTATTATAGTCTGTCACCGCTCTCCCTCTCCTCCTCTGTCCTAGGCCTTTTATTGAAGTACTACTAGAAGACTTAGATATGCCTTTTGCTGCTGCAGTAACCACGGTAACCACAGTATTAGTAAATTAGGCATCTGAGGAATAAATTAGATAAACAGAATTTAAATAACAAAATAGTGCCTGTACTTAAAATGGCAGTGCTCTGACTCCCCTTTGTTGCAATTCGACACATGGATGGACAAGTTCGAAATATTAAATACAGCAAGACAATGCTCCAAAACCTCCAGGCTCCACTGGAATACAAATGAGACGGGACTAAACACATGGGTTTGAACCTTTTCTGACACTTTACACCGTTGTGTAGTACATTGAAGTGATTAAATGATTAGCGGCAGTTAACTGATAATTGATTAGTAATTGACTTCCCTGATGCGCGGCGCACACATCATCAAGGTACACTTCTGCAGGTAAACTAGAACTTCACAGACGATGCAAACAGGCTGGGCAAGACAGTAAAATAGATGTACTATTTCACAGTGGGTGAACCAGGGTACAGTGCTACACAGTACAGAAAATTCAGCACTAGTCATTGTAGGGATCCAAGCAGCATGCAATGCAGCATTATTGCAGCTGCAGAGGCAGATGGCGAGTGTGCAGGGGTTCACCGGAGCATTGCACCATGAGGTAGTTATACTGAGTAGGATCAGATGGAAAAATAAATCATGAGCATTAAGGAGCATGGACCAAATCCCCAAGGTGAACGTGGCGTAGTATTCAAACGTTTGCAGTCTGTGCAAACAATACCACTTCATAATGAATGAGTGGGATACACTCTGAGGAGTAGTTGTGCAGTATAGCAGCTTAGTGTGTTGGAGAGAAGTGTGGCAGGAGTTAATGAGGACATCAGACTGGGGCTGTGTCTCAAACCGCCTACCTGCACACTTCAAAACACTTAGGGGCCGTCCACACGGAAACTTTTTTCCGCACGTTTTGCATCGTTTGGGCCGACCGTCCAAACGAATCCTGTAAACGCACTGCCTGAAAACGCACTTTTTTGAAACCTGGTCTCAGGGTGAAAAAATTCGACAACAGCTCTCGTTTGACTTCGTTTGGACGGTGAATACGAATACGACCCCGTATCGATGATGTCATCGCCACACCCCTCAACCTCTTACCCACACTAGTGCACGCCCAGCCAGGTCTCATGGCAGTTCGTTATATAGTTACGTTATGTAATCTATTAAGTCGTGGACAGGACACGTAAGTGGCGTTTTTTTCATGTGGCGATTCCAAAATTGAAAGCAATGCATTTTAATGGGAAGCATATTTCGTGATCCCAGAACGCTGACGGTAGCGAGTAGTATTGATAAGGCGAAAGGCCACGCAAGGAGGTTGGTTGGGGTGGTGGATGGGTCAGAAAACACAGGACTTTCACCCCGGAGACCGGGGATCGCGTCCCGCGTGTTGCAGTTCCTTTGTCGGCAAGTCCCGCGTGTGACGGTTCCTTTCCCCGTTCTTCTTTTTTCCAAACCATAACCGTCCCGTTATTGTGCCGTTTTATTTCCCCGTTGTGGCGTTTAATTTCCCCGTTGTTGTGTGCCCCTGCTCCCGTTGTTGCGTCCCGCGAGTAGGCGGCCCCGTCCCGTTGTTGTGGCCGGCGTGTGGCGCCTCATTTCCCCGTGAGTAAGCGGCCCCGTCCCGTTGTTGTGGTCGGTGTGTGGCGCCTCATTTCCCCGTTGTTGCGTCCCCAAGAGCAGGTTCAAAAAGCGTGACCTATACACGTTCAAAAGTCGTTGCATGTACACGAAAAAAACGTCAAAATCGTAACCTGTACACCAATTAATAAATCAAAATAATGTAACTATATAACGACCTGGCGTGAGACCAGGTTGTGCACGCCGGTCACACACGGCTGCGGTGAAGCTAAGGGAGCATATCCCATCTCCATGGTCAAACCAGCTCACTTCATCTAAATACTTTGTCTCTGCTCCCTGACACTTCCCTCTGCCCTGCCGGTCCTGGATTCTACACAAGATATATTGCTAACGTTATGTAGCCAACGTTAAACATCGCTAAAGTAGCTGATCACTACAGCAGCGACGTAGCTAATGTTAGCTGCTATGGTTGTTTATAAAGTGGAAGTAGACAATTTATCAACTAGCTACTAGCTAATCTGTCTGCTTATCAACTCCTTGAACGGATTATAGTAACTTTTACCACGGCTTATTGTAGAAAAGAAAAACCAGAAAACCGTAGATTATCAAAAATACATCATTCATAGATCATTGCATGGATGTATTAAGAGAACGTTGGTATAGCTAGTCATGTTATGATGGGAAGAGGAAGTGACAATGCTCTTCTTCTCCGTTTTTTGGTGAATTTCTGTAGCAGAAACAGCGCCACCTATAGGCCTGGCATATGAAGTAGCGTGTTGAGTCATTTACAAGTGGATTCGATTGGACGCAACTATTCTTGAAACAAATCCAGGGAAGACGGGTAAAAAAAAGATCATTTTGGTATGTGTGGACATGGCCTCAGTTTAAAGTAGCCTATAAAGTGTAGATAACGCAAAAAGTCAGCGCACTGAAAGTATCCGGATGTCCCCCTAAAAACGGTCAAAATGTTCAGTGTGGAGCGATGGATGGAATGGGCGCCATCTTGACTACAAAGCAAAGGGAAGGGACCAGGGACGTTGACCGGCAGCTGATTGGATGAACGTGTCACGTGGGTCTGGCCACAATGGTGGCTTGTTCGGAATACGATCTCGTATTTCACGGAAAATAGTTCACCGAAACCTGTTTCTGAAAACATTTTAAGCGAGAAATAGGCCATACAGTTGCTGAATCTGTCTGGGTTTTTTTTCTGATCGACAAAGGTCAGTTTAAAAGATTTTCATCAGATGGGACAATACTAACCATAGAAAGTGGGCACTACAGCAGTAAGTGGTTACATTAGCAGTGTACTGACGGAAGTATGCAGAATGAGACACAGCCTGTGTGTGGATGTCAGGAGGGTGGGACCAACCGGGGGTCCGACAGAATGCAGTGGTCTTCTGCTGTGTCTTTGATCCAAACCGCTGTGCGTTGTAACCAAGTGATATACGCAGTAGTCTCACGTCGAAGGGCAGAAGCCGTCAATCACGTCACCTGTCAAAGCAGCCTCCAGTGAGATAGTGAAACTGCTATTTATTATTATTGTCTGTGGAAAAGTGACAGATGGATATCCAAAACATAAAAATGTGCAGTAATGCTGCACAGCACTGATTGAGATCTGACTCACACTGCTGTGACGTTAATAGCATGCTGGGTAAGGTGTGTAATCGCTAGTAACAGATGTCGGCATTCATTCAAACACAAACTGCTGCTTTCAGTGTGCAGCCGGTGAGCCGTCTGTTTGGGGAACCACTGACAAACTAAATGGCCTAAGAATAAAAAAAGTATTGTTGTAAATTGGACATAATATGTCTGACATACATTAAAGGAATAGTTAGACAATTTGGGGTAATATTTTTTTTCCTTGTTAAGAGCTAACAGACAGTTAGCTTAGCTTAGCACAAAGACTGCAGGAAGTCACGGCGAATGGCCAAGCAAAAGCCTTGCAGACTAATTCCAGAAAAACCATGGCATGACGCTTTTACACTTCAGTGTGTATAGATTAAAAAAAGAAACAAGAGGTAACATGCTTATTGATATAACATGTCAATGAGTGATCGGTAACACTTTATTTGACAGTACCGACGTCATCGTGTCATGACACTGTCATAACTATGACATGACACTGTCATGAACGTGTCATAAACCTTATGAACAAGTCATAAACGTTTAGGACTTCTGTCATTAAGTGTCATTCGGTTTTTGGCAGGACAAGTTGACATTGTTTGGGTTGTCTTGATTATGTCAACTTGACATTAATCGAAGTGACATTACCAGAAGTGGTCTTGGTCATGACAAGTTGACATTAAATTTATTTGGGATGTCTTTGTAATGACAACTTGACATTAACTAGGATGACATTACCATAAGATGTCTTTGTCTCTGTCATGACACAATTATGACAGTGTAACGAAAACATTCTTTGACCTCAAGTAAAGTGGTACCATTTTGATTTGTCATTAAGATATCGTGAAGGATAAGTGTAAACCTTATTACGATGTAGCAAGAATGTACATTTATGAAATAGATTGTAGTAGTGTTATGTAGTTGATATCAGTGTGAATTTGGACCAGAATCAGAAGAAGAGCCAGAGAATGGATTGTCAATAAAGAGACTAGGAAACCAGGATAAAGTTTGAGAAGTGTATTCATATACACAGAAATATGGTATACAGATAAAGCACAGGTATGAAAAATAACAACTAAAACAATAAAGTGTGCACATAAAAGAAACCCTTTCAAGTTCTATGAGCTCAATTGTTCTTTGATGACAAGAGTTCAGAGATGTTAAACATTTGAGCCCATATAATGTTTGTCCTACCACCATGAAGAAGGAATGCAGGGCAATCTGTCTAAGTTCAGAGTCTCGATCCTGTAGCTCGCCACCCATCCAATTGAACTGGGAATCTCTAAACCCTGGAAGTCTCTGGGATCTGAAGAGTCCATGTGATCCAATATCCTCTGCGTAGCATTTCTCAAATCTCCACCTCCTCCACCTGTAAATAACGCCAAATAATTTATCTCAATTACTATTCAGTAATAAAATCAATTTCTTAGGCTACGATGAAAATAGAATGAGGTAATATTTCAATTAACCCATATTGAAATATCTAAATCTCTATTCAGTTGTACAACCGTTCTTAAATTTATTCTCTTATGTATCAAAAATATATAAATCCTTTTCAGGTATCAAAAGTACTGTTATATTAATAGGCAACCTTTATACAAAAAATATATTTCTAATTCAAGTTGTATGGAAACTTAGTAACATTAACACTATCCTAAATATAATTGCACGTCACGCGAGCGTGTCATCTGCGTGGCGTGTCCGTTTATATTTCGGCTCCCATGTTAACATGTTAGAGCTTACACACTGCCGGCGTGAGACGCGCGTCTCAGGCGCGGCTCGAGACGCGCCTGAGACGCGCCTGAGACGCGTGCCTGCTAGAAATAGAACCGACGCCTATTTTTCACGCAAGCGTGTTGGAAGCGTTTCCAGGCAAAATAGAATGGGAAAATATGTTTATATGTAATTTAGACACAAATGCATATTAATAAATGACTTGATGTTTGAAAGTCTAGGTTTTGACATCAATGTAGATATAAATGTAATACAAAATTTCTGGGAAAATATTTTCAAATATTGCACCTGTCATACAGAACAAAATATTCTGTAACATATTTTGCAGTCAATACTGCCAATGTTGTCTTGCTAGGCTTTATAGGCTCTTTACAGCTACACAAAACAGACAGCCCACTTACCCATTTTTCAGAGTTTGAATCTGTCAGCACTATGTCCCGAGATCAGCCCTCGCTGTACTTAGCAGCAGGAGCAGCGCAGCGTCAGACACACTGCTGGTGTGTAACCGGCCTTAAGCCTACACTTACTTACACTGTTGTCATGACAGCAAGTCACATCCATGATATCTTAACGACAAATAAAAATGATACCACTTTACTTGAGGTCTAAGAATCTTTCCATTACATAATAGTGTCATTACAGACAGTTTTGTGAAATACACGTCTATCTGACCAAGTACTATAATTGGTCTCTAACCTTGCACATCTAATTATAATAATCATTATGTCAACATGTCATGAATACAAGAAGGTGGATTTTCTGTTTATGTCAAGTTGTCATGACAAAGACATCTTCTGGTAACGGCATCCTGGTTAATGTCAAGTTGTCATTACAAAGACATCCCAAACTAATTTAATGTCAACTTGTCATGACCAAGACCACTTCTGGTAATGTCACTTTGATTAAAGGGGTGATAGAATGCAAAACCGATTTTACCTTCTCATAGTTGAAAAACGACAGTTTGGGGGGTAAATAGGACATACATTGAAGCTCAAAATCCCATTGACACCTCTTTCCTCTGCAAATCTCACAATTTGAAACTGCTGGTGAAAACGGGCGAATCTCAACAAAGCTAAAAGTTGACGTCAACTCCTTATCTCCTCCTCATC